>JAGDYQ010000199.1:169712-256602 GCA_021962125.1 Bulinus truncatus | reverse complement strand
TCTATACACCCAGGGCCGCCGGAAGAGGGAGGGCAAATGCCCAGGGGGCCCAAGCAGATTTTGAGAACCCGGACCGAGCTGGCCAATCAACTTTTGAAAATATTACTATCTTGCACGGGGGCCCTGACGGCCAGCCAGGGGCCCCAAATTTCTGTCGGTGGGCCTGTATACACCTGTGTTCAGTAATTAGATACAGATCTTTATGCAATAATTTCTAACCATTGAATTTTGTGTATTTTTTTTTTTGTGTAGCATAAATAAGGCTTGTTTTGCATCAATTTGGAGAGTCTTTGATTTAACCCTTTGTCCAAAAATAAAAAAAAAATTCACTTCGCTATCAGTCTAAATTTTACAGTTATTTTTATTATGCTGCAATCCGCAAATATTGATTAGAAATAAATGAAAATTATCAAGATATACAATGTTTATAAAATTTATGGCGATAATTCTACATTTTAGTATCGAGGCTGAAAGAAAAAACTATCTAAATATATCTCAAAATATAAAAAAGAAATGAATATAACGCATTCATTCAGCAGCCATAATACATCTACATGTCAATAGAAATACCTTATGCACAGCACCAGACACCATCTTTGTGCTGGGGCCCAGATTTTCACGTCCGCCACCATATTTACGCCAATAACGCCACTATACTTCTGCTATCTATGAAAAGGAGGCTTAGAATGAGTAAACATTGTTCTCATCCCCTACCTCCTCTTTAGAAAAACATTTCCGCACTCTCTTTCTTTCTTTCTTTCTTCACCCCGCCCCCCCCTCTCCAATCAATCACTCGAAGGCTTGCGAGATTTCCCCCGATTCGTTTTACCAAGAAAATTTGACGTCGGCCACATTTGTTAAAGGTATTGTGCGGATATTCCCAAAGAGACTTTCTGTGAACCGGAGAAACCCACTAGAGAAATAATTGAGTTTTACGGAGACAAAAAAAAAATTATTAGGAGAGCTTGAAAGAAAAGGAGAAAGGAGTAGGGGGGTGGGGGGGGGGTTGGACGGTGGACGTGGTGGAACAAAACGTGGGCGTAAGTATAAAGTGAAAATGTCCAATGTCCAGGGAACTTTAGAAGTTCACTAGATAATTGCACTGAAGTAAACAAATAATCCCATAGCTTTGAATTCGATAAACAAAGCGTCACACATCTTTGTGTTTAATTAACAAATTAATCTCACGGCTATTTTGCCGAGCAAACAAAGCGTCATGGAGCTTTGTCCTCCTGGAGTTTTTAATTATGGATCAAGAAACAGGGCAACGGAGCTCCTTCAGTATTTACGTCTATCAAATCTAGTACTTTCATCTATATTGGTTCAATTGTGTGTATGGGCGTATTGCATGGGGGGGGCAAGGGGCATTGCCCCCCTACATTTTGAAAAATGTCATATAAAGAGGGGGCATTTGCTCCACCCCCCTTACCATTTAAAAAAAATGTCATAAAGTTGTTATTTGCCCCCACTCCCCGGAAAAATTTTTGCCCCCTCTGGAAAAATTTCTAGCGACATAGCCCTTGATTGTGTGCTATCCATCCGCGTCGGACACTGACACCCATTGAGGTCTCCATCGTTGGCTGTCTGCGCAGTACCGAAAATGTAGTACTTTTATCTACATTGGCCGCTTTATATCCATGAAGTATCCGTTCTAGGGCAACCATGGGCGTACACACTAAGGCTCGCGGGCCAGATGCGGCGCCACCACTCGTTGCAGAGTGAAGTGCAGCACTAGACTTCAGAATTTAACTTGCTCCATCAATATGCTCTTGGTGCGGCACGC
Source organism: Bulinus truncatus (assembly GCA_021962125.1). NCBI lineage: Eukaryota > Metazoa > Mollusca > Gastropoda > Planorbidae > Bulinus > Bulinus truncatus. Next base: position 254,819 of record JAGDYQ010000199.1, on the reverse strand, counting down.
CGGTCAAATTAAAGAGCCCGATGTGGTCCGGGACTCGAAAGTTTGCCCACCCCTTGTCTAATGCTTCCTAAGAACGACACTGTTGCCCTCCAAAAAACAAAGGATCTAAGAGCTTTAAGCTCAATAAAGAACAACGCACCGCAGAGCTTTGTGGTGGATTAACAAAGAATCACAGAGCTTTGTGCTCAATAAACAAAGAATCACAGTGCTTTTTTTGCTCAATAATCAATCATTTACGTATCTTGGTATGCAGCTAACAAAAAGGTTTTTAGTTTACAGAAACATTTTTCAGATATTTACGTTCATATTTCAACACACGACAGTTTGATGTGTGACTTGTGTAACATTTGATGAATGCCACGGAAGTAACATCAGTTAACGTTTTCAGTATTTTAAACCATATAACTTAGTCTTTGTATTAAAGTTGTCGTATCACTCAGTTTCTTGTATTTTCTGTCACCTTTTAATCAGCGATTTGTCTGTCTCTCATGTGTCTGTCTCTCATGTGTCTGTATCTCATGTGTCTGTATCTTATGGGTCTGCATCTCATGTGTCTATATTTCATGTGTCTGCATCTCATGTGCCTGCATCTCATTTGTCTATATCGCATGTGTCTGTATCTCACGTGTCTGTATCTCACGTGTCTGTATCTCATGTGTCTGTATCTCATGTGTCTGTATCTCATGTGTCTGTATCTCATCCACAGAAACTGTCACTTTGTTACGAGCCAAGACAATCAGGACGAAATGGTCAACAAACATTCCAGCACGTCGTCATCTCCGGACAGGGATCCAGCTCGGCTGACTGACCTAGACAGCTCAGGTGGACAAGAGGGAAAGCATTACTCGGACACCATTTGTTACGACCGGACAGAAAGGTCAGACCGTAAAGGCGTTCCTTTCAGGGGTTCTCACGCGACAGATGCGTTGCCCTCTATCCACTCACCCGAACAAGGGCCCGGTTTACGGTGGTAACAGTAAAGGGACCGCTAAAAACTCGGCGGGCACTTGCGTCATCAACAACAACGCTGGACAGGAAGACGTCCTTCTGAACAATCAGTGTCTGACCGCGGGTCAGCTCATTTCGTCTCATCCGAATCAGAACAGTGACTCTGCGGCCCAGCACAGTGGTCCGCTCTTTCCGGCCCTTCACAACAACAGCAACAGCAGCAGCAGCACCGGCGTCAAAAGGGCTTGGCCTTACCTCTCTGCCGACGTCGTCTTCGTCCCCGGTGCACCTGCTGCAGCGGAAGATCTCCAACATCACCGTCGACTCCGGCAGAAGCTCCACCAGCGGCACCGATGACAACAACGACTGGGCGTTCGACGAGGAGGACGAGCGACGGCCTCGTCGACGGGACCGACGAGAAAGAGGACCCCATCTATCGCCGCCACAGCCTAGCCTGCGTCGTCGACTCCACGGGCCACCTCAACGTTCCGAAGTACCCGGATTTTCTCGTCTCGAACGATTCCTCGGACGCAAGATACTTTCGGACTTACCACTCCTCGGGGGAGGTTAACGCCCAGGGCGATACTGAGGACAAACTGTCGCCCTCGGCGACCAGCGCCCCGGTGAACGTAAAGAGGGCTCCAAAGATTGTGTACAGCCATTCCGAGGATCGCCTCACCGCGTCCAGCGGGCAGCACAGGGCGATCATCCCCTCTCTGCCTTACTCCCCGTACGGATCGCCGACTGCCTCTCCGCGCCTGCGCAGACAGCCAACGATGGAGACCCACAGGGTGTCGGTGTCCGACGCGGATGGATACACACAGTTGAACCAATACAAGTTGAAAGATGAAATTGGAAAGGTGAGTCGAAGTTATAGTTTAACAAGCTAAAAGGTTATAAATACGTTTTTTTCTCTATGTATTATATATATATATGTGTGTGTGTGTGTGTGTGTGTGTGTGTGTATGTGTGTGTAAAATTTTTGCTTTATATTTAACAATGGGCTAATTATGACCCGAGGGCTAAGTCCATCCGGCCCGCCAAACTGTTTAATCCGGCCCTACCCAGTCGTGAGTCACATCACACCAGTCTTTTATATCACGCCCTTGACATTTAACTCATACTAGTTCAGGCCAACACTCCATCAGTCTTTCAATGGTCCATCCTCCGGTCAAATGTACTTGCCCAATGTGGTCAGTGACTCTAGAAATTTGCCCGTTCCTGAACTAGTTGTTTTTTTTATTCATTTTTTTTTTCTGGCTAATTTTGTTTGGGGATAAAAGTTGGCAGGTCTGGTCGGGATGGTTTATGCCTGTTAATGTGTTTTAATGATTTGACATACTTATATAGGATACTGCAGCGGATACTTGGCAGGGGGGAAGGTTTGACTAGGTCCCGTTATTTAGCCTTCAATTACGGATCTGGTCTCCCGTCATTTTGACATTCGCCTAAATCCTAGAATACTGCAAAAACCACCCCAAGTACGTGAATAAAAGATGCAACATAAATCACCGCAAGACTGAAATGTTTCAGTACATGGTTTATATACCTGGTTTATTGATGACATATGCGCCTTCAAAACTTTAGAACCGCTGGGACCTTGCGCGATTGCCTATGTACACCGATGTTTTGCTGAGTTATACCCGGTAATTATACGGTAAGTGTCACATTGATTTCTTCACTGCGTGAGGCAAGAAAAACAACTGTGTAGTCCTATGTCTCGAGTTCCGTTTCAACCATCTGTATATTAGTGAACTTCAAATGTTTAGCCGTGTCAGTGATAGGATCGATACAAATATACAAATACCGCACGTTGAAATAGGGCTACTCACTCCGAATACATCAGTTATAAGGGTATCGATACTAAGACACTCCCAATAGTAAATGTTGAAAAGAGCAGGGGCGTTTTTCATATTTTGGTTGGGAGTGGGGGGGGAGGGGAGGGAGGGAGGGAGGGCAAGTTAGGCGGAGGTCCTGTCAAATAAGGTGTATTTTTTTGGCTGTTCTTATTTTTTAGGAGATGAAATATACATTATTAAGGTATTATTAATATCTGCCAAAAATTATTACCATATGTAATGTTATGCACTAAAAGTCTTTGGTAATAATATGTAATTATTGCCATGTGTAATGAATGATATGCAATAATTTAACTAATTTCTACACATTTTTTTCGAACATTTATTTCATGGCCTGAAAAAATAATAAATGATGTCAACTTCAGTAGATAGCTTGTATAACATTCTACCTAAATATAACATAGAATTTCGAAAGAATTCTCTAAGCAGTCTAATTTGTTTGTGTCAGCCAATTATTTTTTTTTAATGCTTTTCAAATTGAGTTGAATTGGTTTATGTAGTTGTTGAGCAATGAAAGAAAATTACAACACAGACCGATACATGTAATACTGTGTATGATGAATCTGTTGGGAACTTTTTCCCCGAATATACAAAGGCGTTGTTACTTTGTTTGTTTGTTGTTATATTGGGGTGGGTGGGTGGGGGGGGGCGAGCGAGGCAAAGGAACATTTGATGAGCCAGGGCAAAGCTACACTTTGTAGGCGAAAACGTTGTCAATGCCTGAGATTTTGCAAATCTTAACTGCCAAACATCTTTGACAAATGGGGCATCTTTGACATTAATTGTTAAATTCATTTTGTTCAAACTGGATTAAGGCAAAGAAAAAGTGGCAGACACGTGTTTTGTATTATTGTTAAGAACTGTCTTAGCCGCATAGGCCTACATACCTAGTGCTGCTGGTGTCTTGCTCTTGGCTGGTTTTGTTGTTGCTTTGTCGCTGGTGTTTTTTATGTTGTTGTTGCTGCTCTTGTTGTTATCGCTGTTCCTGTTTCTTTTGTTATTGTTGCTTTGTTGCTGCTGTTTTTATGTTGTTGGTGTTGTTGTGGCAGCTGCTGTTGTCGCTGTTGTTATTCTTGTTTATGTTTTTGCGGTTGCTGCTGTTGTTGTTCCTGTTGCTGATAGTGTTTCTAATGCTATAGCTGTTGCTTTATTTGTTATGTATAACGTTGTTGCTGTGGCTGCCTTTGTTGACTCTGTTATCTCTGTTGTTGTCGTTGCAGCTGCTCGTGCTGTTTCTATGGCTGTTTTGTTTTGTTTTTCATGCATAATGTTTTGATCAGACTCTTGATCTATAATTATTTACACCATGTATTAATTATGCATCATCATTTTTTTCTTCAGGGTTCTTACGGTATAGTCAAGCTGGCCTACAACGAACAAAATGATGTACATTATGTGAGTACCATATGCTCCCTTATCGTTTGTTACTGTGAACACTTAATTAACGTGGTCAATATCCCTGTTCGCCCACTAGTCTTGCACCCCCTAGGCTATTAAGAGATGAAACGTAACTCCCAGCGCAGACAAACAGATGAAAACATTTTATTTCTCCACTTTGTTTCAGGCAATGAAAATTTTATCCAAGACAAAACTCATGAAGAAAGCTGGATTCTTTCGTAAGTTTGAAATACATTTTTTTTTACAATAATAAACTAACCAAATGTTTCAAAGAGACACACCCACACACATTGAGCTGCAACAGAGGTTCTTAAACCGTTTCACATCGACCCCCCCCCCCTTACCCCCAGTTGTCGTAAATGACACAATGCTCCCTTCCCCCCCCCCATCTCGAAATAATCCACACACACACACACACAAATACACGAATTCGACTTCACCGATTATGGAAAATAAAATGTGATCACAATCAAATCACGTGATTAAGGTCGAGAAGATTACTTGATGTCAGAGTGAGAGTCAGACCACCAGCTTTTAGTAGCAACTCTGAAAGTGAATTTGAAAGGTACTTCTGAAAGACGGCACTGAAAGTTAGTGGAAAGATTCAGTTGTACATTTAAGAACAAGTTTAAAGCTTTGGGTGGTTCTTGAAGAAGAAATTATGGAATATTGCAATACAGCCCTGAGTGAAACATATTTCAAAGAAACCTTGGATAATACAATCAGTGAAACCTGGGAAGATATAATCAGTATAACATGGCAAGATACAAATACGAGAAAGTACAGTTTGTAAGCAGACCAGTGGTTATCAAACTTTGCACATCGTGACCCACTTAAAAACATTTTTTTTTGTTCCGGGACCCACTTTAAACAAAAAAAAGATAAAAGAAGGCAACATAATAATTAATTATACATTTGCTCGATTTGCGAGTTTCAAGATTTGGCAATCGTCATAAAATCAGCTCGCCACCTATAATTTGGGAACCACTGCACTAAAGACGAAAGAAAATTAAATAGATAAGAGCGCTAACACAAAAACGAGACAAACGCTATAGAGGAAGTTCACCGCTTGGAAGAATATTGGAAGTCAAACAAAGCAGTAAAGAGGAGAAGAAGGAGAGACAAAGGGATATTTATAAACATCCTTTCCCCGAAATAGAAGCGGCAGCAAGATGAAGTAACATTCAAAGACTTGTTAGCGAAACCACTGCAATTAATTAGATGAAGATACGTATCCTGCAGACTTACAGGTAAGTGGACACAAAACTAAAATAGCTAGTTGTAGAGACAGATAGCTCAATAGGCAGTGCTACATCAGCAACAGAGATAAAGATGTTTATAAAAGAAAGGTAGATGGGTGGGTAAAAAAAGATAGAAAAAGATGTCATACAGAAAAATGGACGATAGGGAGATAGAATGACATACTGGCTGACAGACATAGAAATGGACAGATGGAGAGATGGACAGATGGAGAGATAAACAGATGGACAGATGGAGAGATGGACAGATGGAGAGATGGACAGATGGAGAGATGGACAGATGGACAGATGGAGAGATGGACAGATGGAGAGATGGACAGATGAAGAGATGGACAGATGGACAGATGGAGAGATGGAATGATGGAGACATGGAATGATAATCAGACGTACTGACTTGCGGATGGATAGACAGTGAGAAAGACAAATAGATAGATTGAAAGATGATCATGATAGATAGATGATTAATAGATGTATGTTTGTTTTAGGGCGTATAACGGCCAGATGAAGTGTAGAATTCATCTTTAACCTCGGCATATAAAGGGATTGTGTGGTTAGCACAACGCCCAGCCGCCTTTACTTCCACAACTTAAAGTCAGGTACCCATTTAAAGATGGGTGTACTTTTGGGACGACTTTTAAACACATTTAACCTGGAAAAATTTCCATGGTTCTCACCGAGGATCGGTCCCAGGACTCTCAGGTCGACAGTCGGGTATCTACACCACTCGACCATCCGTCTTTAGGGCATTTGGCGCCCAACAATGTTTAACTTATACTTCTCCTGTTTATTTAAGGGTGTATGGCACCCAACAATGTTTAAGTTGTCCTGTTTATTTCAGGGCGTATGGCGCCCAACAATATTTAACTTATTCTTCTCCTGTTTATTTCAGGGCATATGGCGCCCAACATGTTTAACTTATTCTTCTCCTGTTTATTTCAGGGCGTATGGCGCCCAACAATGTTTAACCTATTCTTCTCCTGTTTTTTTTCAGGGCGTATGCCGCCCACCAGGGACGGCAAGAAGAACTCCAGGCCACCGAATCCTCTAGAGAGAGTTTATCGCGAGATCGCCATTTTGAAAAAACTTGACCATCCGAACGTGGTGAAACTGGTGGAGGTACTGGATGACCCCGACGAGGATAAGTTATACCTGGGTGAGTGTCCTAACTATCTGGTCGAGTGTCCTGACAACCTGGGTGAGTGTCCTAACTACATGGTCGAGTGTCCTAACAACCTGAGTGAGTGTCCTAACTACATGGTGGAGTGTCCTAACAACCTGGGTCAGTGTCCTAACTACATGGTAGAGTGTCCTAACAACCTGGGTCAGTGTCCTAACAACCTGGGTCAGTGTCCTAACTACATGGGTGAGTGTCCTAACTACATGGTCGAGTGTCCTAACAACCTGGGTCAGTGTCCTAACTACATGGGTGAGTGTCCTAACTACATGGTCGAGTGTCCTAACAACCTGGGTGAGTGTCCTAACTACATGGTTGAGTATCCTAACTACATGGTGGAGTGTCCTAACAACCTGGGTCAGTGTACTAACTACATGGTCGAGTGTCCTAACAACCTGGGTCAGTGTCCTAACAACCTGATTCAGTGTCCTAACCACCTGGGTCAGTGTCCTAACTACATGGTCGAGTGTCCTAACAACCTGGGTCAGTGTCCTAACAACCTGGGTGAGTGTCCTAACAACCTGGGTCAGTGTCCTAACAACCTGGGTCAGTGTCCTAACCACCTGGGTGAGGGTCCTTACTCCCTTCACAAAATGTTTAGCGACATATTATAGTGCAAGTGTCTGACAGATATTAGCAATAGAATTATTGTTACTGGTGTGTATAGTTCAACCAACATTTCTGTATTAACCCAGTTTGTATCTTAAATCTCTATAACAATTATTGGCTACAGTTGCTAAAAAACGCTAGACTTTCGTAAGGTATTATAGCCAAAACTCAAATCATGTGATGAAAGTGTCGGATTTGAGATTAAGTTTAGGTCAGTATACCAATGACGTCATGAGATACAGGATGTAAGCCACTAAGGTTATTAAAAAAAAACACAAAAAATGTGATAGTGACATTTTGTCCAATGAAATAGATAACACAGTAAAGTTTTATTCGTCTAACAATAATTCGCTGTTTTAATGTCCAAAAAGGGCCCCGCTGTTATGCAAAAAAAAAATATGTTTAAGAGATTTTGAAGGAATACTGTACAATGACTATGACTGGGTAATTGTTTAACAGTCTGTTCTAATCATAACATAACCATAGGCTGAAAATGTAGATATGTTTTTGGAATCTCTTGAAAATAATCTTTACAAAAGTATATATATATACTAGCTGTACCCTGCGAAACATTTGCATAGAGTTATATCCCCTTAGGCTTGATCGGCAGGCGAGGTTATTTTTGGTTTCGGGCAGATCCGTTTTTCTTTTCAAGATTGTATTTTACTTTCGATTTAACGCAGCGCCCAAATCGCTATTATGATATTATATATTAATGCAGAGTAGTATTTTTACTAATGTTTCCTCAACTTTTTCTTTTTCAGTTTTTGAGTTGGTAGAGAAAGGGTAAGTAAGCTTATCTTGTGATTGATACTTAGTGTGTTGTTGTAATTACACTTGTAGAATGACCTGCTCAACAGGCAAAAACATTAAAGAAATAGATCAAAAGTCATGAAATCAATAATAATCTTTGAATAAGACACAAAACAAAAAGAGCATAAAATACAGACCTATATATTCGAAAAATGTGCAATACTGTCAACTAATGATGGGGAAAACCCGTTAAGCCTCTTACCTATTTTCGCGCAAACCTTAAATTCACCTATCAGTAGGGATTTCCTCTTATCACTCATGAGCTATTTTTAGCTTCGTATGTTATAGGGCAGAGGTCCCCCCTCCCATGGCCGCGGACCGCTATTGGTCCGTGGAATAAAATGTTACTGGGCCGCCAAAGAAACATTAAATTATTTCCTTTTTATCTATTTATCTGGTGATTGCGCAACTTTCCACGGACGAGAAATAATCAACCCCCCCCCTTTTTTTTCCAGTGAGCCGCGGTGAAATTTTCAGACGCTGACCGGTCCGTGGCGAGAAAAAGGTTGGGGACCTCTGTTATAGGGGCCCTGATTGCATGGAAAGTTCCCCACTCAATGTGATTTTTCCTAAATGACTACTACTACATGTATTGTTATTGTGACATGTATTGTTTTGTTATTACTTCATGTATTGTTATTACAAGTATTACATTCATAAATATAATTAATTTCTTTCCAATGCGTTCGCAACAAATACAGACATTAGCAGTTAGACATTCTGTTGCCTTCACTAGTTGTTGGATATTTTTCTCTCTCACATGAACCTCTTTTTTTAAACCACTCAATCTCGACATTTATTCATGCGGAAATGGATCATTTCAAATTTCCGAATTCGATTTTTTTCTTTCATCCGGAGTTATATTAACGGATGAAAAATATATGACAAATTCATATTACAGAAAAAGATTTTTTTCCTTTTTTTTTTCTTTTTCATTCAATTTCATTTCTATAATTTAATATTATGTGATGAGAAAAAAATCTTTCCCTATCAATGTAAAGCCGCCATATACTTATCAAATATGTCAGAGAATTGCTGTCGATTGATTTGATTTGATCCCCCCCCTTTACTTTGCAGCTAGAGGATAAGTAAAAAAAAATATCGCGCCATCCCCCCCCCCCCCTACCCACCCACCCCTCTTTGTATGAATTTGATCAGCATGGATAAGGTATGACGTAATGATGTGTTGTTTTTATTTCCTGGTCACATGACAAGAGTTCAAGGAAATATATAATGGGCGTCTGTCTTCACGCGTTTCCGCTGCGACAGTTGACGTCATAGACTAAGGCTTGGAATGTAGTAAAATCATGGGAAGGTGTGTGTGTGTGTGGGGGGGGAGGGGTTACACAACTATTTATCCCTAACGGCAGCATTTGAAGCCGCACTGATTCTGGATATTGACGCCAGACTGATTTACAATTATAAAATATACAATCAATTTCCATGTCAACCTACATTGGGTATAATTTTCTTTTTTTTTTCCACGGCTGCGATTCACATTTCCTTAAATTCGCCTGCGGCCTTTTGGGGCCGCATAGTGTGAATTGGAATTGGACAATGCCAACATTTTCGCCGATTCCGAATTCATTACTGATTCCCTTCCAATCTATCCATTCCTATTCGACGCCCTATTCTGATGACTCGTCCTATCCTTTGCTGTACTCACTTACTGTAAATACTCGACCAAAACATCTTTTTTTTTTTTGTAGAGTTTTATTTTTTGATAAGGCCACTACTTTACAGCTTTGATATTTTGATATTTTTATTACCGAAATAGCCGTAACCATCTGTTTATACCAGGGGTGGGCATTCTTTGTGAACCTCAGGCCACGAAGTGTAGGCCTACTTAACTGTGACAGAAGGTTCAGACGAAGAGACGAATTATAAATTGTATAGATGAAATAATCTAATAAAATAATAGCGATTTGGGTTCTGCGTTAAATCGAAAGTAAAGAATTAATACAACAGTATTCCAGTTTAAAATACAATCATGACAAAATCGGATCTGCCCGAAACCAACAATAACCTAGCTTACCGATCAAGCCTAAGGAGATATAACTCTATGCAAAGGTTTTTGCAGGGTTCAGCTAGTCTAATTGTAATAATGTCACTGGCGTGAACGAACATGGAGGTGCAGATCGCGGGCGGCATTTAAAGGCTTGTAGGGCCGCATGTAAAGGCCTGTAGTGCCGCATTTAAAGGCTTGTAGGGCCACATTCGACCCTAAGTTTCACTACCATATCTTTACTCTTCATTAAGTTGGAAGATAAGCTGATCGTTATAAATAGCCTCGAACGGTTACTAGTTGTACATGCATAAATATATTATAAAACTGCTAAGATGTAAAGTAATGTTGGTAGGCAATAAGAAGTAATAAAAACTGTCTCTATCAGAAATATGCGTGTACAATAATAAAAATTAAGGTAATATCACTAATAATATTGTCAAAATACACTCCATCCTTATTGCAAACTTCATTTCTTGTCTCTTTGTTTCTTTACCCTGATTCACTCCTGAGTGAATGAGACGACCCCCATGCACACATGCATTGCATTTATTCATATCTGATGATTTATGTAAAACTATTTGTCATAAGCTCCCCTTGCTGGTTACGTATTGGATAGGCAGAGTTTCCTGCCCGTGCGATGTTTACTGAATTGGGGATAAGCTCCCCTTTTTTCATTGATTGGACATTGGGCGAGAAAACGTTTGATTTATTGCTTTGTTGACTTTTTGTGTGTGTGTGATCAGTTTCTTTGTTGCTAGGTCGTTTTTTTTTTCTTTTATTGTTATTATTCAGAATGAGGCGCCATATGTGTGTCAAGAAGTTATACATGTTAATGTCCAAGTCTAGTATCTCGGTTGATCTCTGGCTGAGTATGATGATAAAAAGTCTCAAATGTCTTTTTAAAAAAAAGTTTATTCAGTTTTTGATGACCTTTTACATATGTAGCCATGGGACAGCGCGATTTGCTTTTAACAGGAAAGCATCAGGTTTATATCATGTTTTGTACTGGGTAGTCTGGAAAGCATCAGGTTTATATCATGTTTTGTACTGGGCAGTCTGGAAAGCATCAAGTTTATATCATGTTTTGTACTGGGCAGTCTGGAAAGCATCAGGTTTATATGATGTTTTGTACTGGGCAGTCTAGAAAGCATCAGGTTTATATAATGTTTTGTACTGGGCAGTCTGGTCAAAGGTCATTTGTCTTTCAGTCGTCAACCGGCGTTCCAGGTGGAAGAAATCCCAATCTATTTCTTCAGTTCTATCTATCTATCTATCTATCTATCTATCTATCTATCTATCTATCTATCTATCTATCTATCTATCTATCTATCTATCTATCTATCTATCTATCTATCTATCTATCTATCTATCTATCTATCTATCTATCTATCTATCTATCTATCTATCTATCTATCTATCTATCTATCTATCTATCTATCTATATTATATATATATATGTATATATATATATATATATATATATATATATATATATACGTCTGTCTGTCGCTCTGATTGTCTGTATATCTATGCACCATTTTATCATCTATTTCATCATCTATATATATATCCATAACCTAACTATCAATCATCCATCTAACTACCAATTAGTCTTTCTGTCTATCTATTCATCCCCAAGTCCGTCCATCTGTCTGTCTATCCTATCGTTTTTCCATCGTACATCTCTTATCCTATCTGTTCATCTACTCATCTAGCTTATTTCTAACAACCATTTAATTTTTAATGTAACCCTGCCTATTGGTCTGTCTGTCTCTATATCTATCTAGCTATCTGTCTCTATATCTATCTAGCTATCTTTCTTTATATTTATCTAGCTACCTGTCTCTACATCTATCTAGCTATCTGTCTCTATATCTATCTAGCTATCTATCTATATATCTATCTATTTTAGTTTCATGTCAACTTCCCCGTGAGTCTGTAAGTTCAGTATCTTCATTTAATTAATTGTCAGGCGTACCACAGTGGTGCCTCGCTAACAACTTGGGGGGTAGGAGGGATGGGGAGGGGGCTTATTGCTAAATTACGAAGGGGATGAGGCCCTCCTTCAACTATAATCACTTTGTTAGGGGCCCAGGACCCGTGCCCCCACTAACAACGCCATTGATCTAGCAAAAGCTCGCGGCTGCTTTACATAGTGGGGGGGGGGAATAATTCAATTATTCGGCAGAGTATGCTACAACTACAAATACTTCATTGGCTGGAGAAATTACTCTAGTGCACAACATTTCCTTCTCCCCTCGCACCCCTCCCCCCCCCCACCCTTGTGTGTTAATCGACCTATTTCACGGACAAGGCAAGGCCATTGAAATAATACAGTCCTTGGAGACGTGTGTCATTGTTAGCGACTTAATGGCATCTTGGTCAACTGTTTCCTGCTGACGTCAAACTGTTTGTGAAATAAATAAATAAATCTTTTGTATTAAATTAATTCTTTTTTGTATGAAGTTTTTTTTACTGAAATATTTTTTTTTTCCTTTAAATTGATTTCGTCTGTGCGTAATGTAAATATTACTTAGACTATCCATCCTAACTATTTAATATTGGCATTACCCCTGCTTTAACTCTACCGTTACTAGAACCAAATTACAGCTTTTGGAAAAACCTACAACCTTAACGTGGGAAATCTTGGTTGTGCATTGACTCATGCTCTCCATGGTCTCCAACGACCCAACTCTTTGTGCATTGACCTCATGCTCTCCAATGGCCCAACTCTTTGTGCATTGACCTCATGGTCTCCAACGGCCCAACTCTTTGTGCATTGACCTCATGGTCTCCAATGGCCCAACTCTTTGTGCATTGACCTCATGGTCTCCAATGGCCCAACTCTTTGTGCATTGACCTCATGGTCTCCAATGGCCCAACTCTTTGTGCATTGACCTCATGCTCTCCAACGGCCCAACTCTTTGTGCATTGACCTCATGGTCTCCAATGGCCCAACACTTTGTGCATTGACCTCATGGTCTCCAACGGCCCAACTCTTTGTGCATTGACCTCATGCTCTCCAATGGCCCAACTCTTTGTGCATTGACCTCATGGTCTCCAATGGCCCAACTCTTTGTGCATTGACCTCATGGTCTCCAATGGCCCAACTCTTTGTGCATTGACCTCATGCTCTCCAATGGCCCAACTCTTTGTGCATTGACCTCATGCTCTCCAATGGCCCAACTCTTTGTGCATTGACCTCATGCTCTCCAATGGCCCAACTCTTTGTGCATTGACCTCATGGTCTCCAATGGCCCAACTCTTTGTGCATTGACCTCATGCTCTCCAATGGCCCAACTCTTTGTGCATTGACCTCATGCGCTCCAATGGCCCAACTCTTTGTGCATTGACCTCATGCTCTCCAATGGCCCAACTCTTTGTGCATTGACCTCATGCGCTCCAATGGCCCAAGTCTTTGTGCACTGACCTCATGGTCTCCAATGTCCCAAGTTTTGTGCACTGACCTCATGGTCTCCAATGGCCCAACTCTTTGTGCATTAACCTCATGGTCTCCAATGGCCCAACTCTTTGTGCATTGACCTCATGGTCTCCAATGGCCCAACTCTTTGTGCATTGACCTCATGCTCTCCAATGGCCCAACTCTTTGTGCATTGACGTCATGGTCTCCAATGGCCCAACTCTTTGTGCATTGACGTCATGCTCTCCAATGGCCCAACTCTTTGTGCATTGACCTCATGGTCTCCAATGGCCCAACTCTTTGTGCATTGACCTCATGGTCTCCAATGGCCCAACTCTTTGTGCATTGACCTCATGGTCTCCAATGGCCCAACTCTTTGTGCATTGACCTCATGCTCTCCAATGGCCCAACTCTTTGTGCATTGACCTCATGGTCTCCAATGGCCCAACTCTTTGTGCATTGACCTCATGGTCTCCAATGGCCCAACTCTTTGTGCATTGACCTCATGGTCTCCAATGGCCCAACTCTTTGTGCATTGACCTCATGGTCTCCAATGGCCCAACTCTTTGTGCATTGACCTCATGGTCTCCAATGGCCCAACTCTTTGTGCATTGACCTCATGGTCTCCAATGGCCCAACTCTTTGTGCATTGACCTCATGGTCTCCAATGGCCCAACTCTTTGTGCATTGACCTCATGGTCTCCAATGGCCCAACTCTTTGTGCATTGACCTCATGCTCTCCAATGGCCCAACTCTTTGTGCATTGACCTCATGGTCTCCAATGGCCCAACTCTTTGTGCATTGACCTCATGGTCTCCAATGGCCCAACTCTTTGTGCATTGACCTCATGCGTCTCCAATGGCCCAACTCTTTGTGCATTGACCTCATGGTCTCCAATGGCCCAACTCTTTGTGCATTGACCTCATGCTCTCCAATGGCCCAACTCTTTGTGCATTGACCTCATGGTCTCCAACGGCCCAACTCTTTGTGCATTGACCTCATGGTCTCCAATGGCCCAACTCTTTGTGCATTGACCTCATGGTCTCCAATGGCCCAACTCTTTGTGCATTGACCTCATGGTCTCCAATGGCCCAACTCTTTGTGCATTGACCTCATGGTCTCCAATGGCCCAACTCTTTGTGCATTGACCTCATGCTCTCCAATGGCCCAACTCTTTGTGCATTGACCTCATGGTCTCCAATGGCCCAACTCTTTGTGCATTGACCTCATGGTCTCCAATGTCCCAACTCTTTGTGCATTGACCTCATGGTCTCCAACGGCCCAACTCTTTGTGCATTGACCTCATGGTCTCCTATGTCCCAACTCTTTGTGCATTAACCTCATGGTCTCCTATGGCCCAACTTTATGCATTAACCTCATGCTCTCCAATGGCCCAACTCTTTGTGAATTGACCTCATGCTCTCCAATGGCCAGATTCTTTGTGCATTGACCTCATTGTCATGCTCTCCAATGGCCCAACTCTTTGTGCATTGACCTCATTGTCATGCTCTCCAATGGCCCAACTCTTTGTGCATTGACCTCATGCTCTCCAACGGCCCAACTCTTTGTGCATTGACCTCATGGTCTCCAATGGCCCAACTCTTTGTGCATTGACGTCATGCTCTCCAATGGCCCAACTCTTTGTGCATTGACGTCATGGTCTCCAATGGCCCAACTCTTTGTGCATTGACCTCATGCTCTCCAATGGCCCAACTCTTTGTGCATTGACCTCATGGTCTCCAACGGCCCAACTCTTTGTGCATTGACCTCATGCTCTTCAATGGTCCAACTCTTTGTACATTGACCTCATGGTCTCCAACGGCCCAACTCTTTGTGCATTGACCTCATGGTCTCCAATGGCCCAACTCTTTGTGCATTGACCTCATGGTCTCCAATGGCCCAACTCTTTGTGCATTGACCTTATGGTCTCCAACGGCCCAACTCTTTGTGCATTGACCTCATGGTCTCCAATGGCCCAACTCTTTGTGCATTGACCTCATGCTCTCCAATGGCCCAACTCTTTGTGCATTGACCTCATGGTCTCCTATGGCCCAACTCTTTGCATTGACCTCATGGTCTCCAATGGCCCAACTCTTTGTGCATTGACCTCATGCTCTTCAATGGTCCAACTCTTTGTGCATTGACCTCATGGTCTCCAACGGCCCAACTCTTTGTGCATTGACCTCATGGTCTCCAATGGCCCAACTCTTTGTGCATTGACCTCATGGTCTCCAATGGCCCAACTCTTTGTGCATTGACCTCATGCTCTCCAATGGCCCAACTCTTTGTGCATTGACCTCATGGTCTCCAACGGCCCAACTCTTTGTGCATTGACCTCATGCTCTCCAATGGCCCAACTCTTTGTGCATTGACCTCATGGTCTCCAATGGCCCAACTCTTTGTGCATTGACCTCATGGTCTCCAATGGCCCAACTCTTTGTGCATTGACCTCATGCTCTCCAATGGCCCAACTCTTTGTGCATTGACCTCATGGTCTCCAATGGCCCAACTCTTTGTGCATTGACCTCATGGTCTCCAACGGCCCAACTCTTTGTGCATTGACCTCATGGTCTCCAATGGCCCAACTCTTTGTGCATTGACCTCATGGTCTCCAATGGCTTAACTCTTTGTGCACTGACCTCATGGTCTCCAATGGCCCAACTCTTTGTGCATTGACCTCATGGTCTCCAATGGCCCAACTCTTTGTGCATTGACCTCATGGTCTCCAACGGCCCAACTCTTTGTGCATTGACCTCATGGTCTCCAACGGCCCAACTCTTTGTGCATTGACCTCATGGTCTCCAATGGCCCAACTCTTTGTGCATTGACCTCATGGTCTCCAACGGCCCAACTCTTTGTGCATTGACCTCATGGTCTCCAATGGCCCAACTCTTTGTGCATTGACCTCATGCTCTCCAATGGCCCTACTCTTTGTGCATTGACCTCATGCTCTCCAATGGCCCAACTTCTTTGTGCATTGACCTCATGGTCTCCAATGGCCCAACTCTTTGTGCATTGACGTCATGGTCTCCAATGGCCCAACTCTTTGTGCATTGACGTCATGCTCTCCAATGGCCCAACTCTTTGTGCATTGACCTCATGCTCTCCAATGGCCCAACTCTTTGTGCATTGACCTCATGATCTCCAACGGCCCAACTCTTTGTGCATTGACCTCATGGTCTCCAATGGCCCAACTCTTTGTGCATTGACCTCATGCTCTCCAATGGCCCAACTCTTTGTGCATTGACCTCATGCTCTCAAATGGCCCAACTCTTTGTGCATTGACCTCATGGTCTCCAATGGCCCAACTCTTTGTGCATTGACCTCATGCTCTCCAACGGCCCAACTCTTTGTGCATTGACCTCATGCTCTCCAATGGCCCAACTCTTTGTGCATTGACCTCATGCTCTTCAAATGGCCCAACTTCCTTTGTGCATTGACCTCATGGTCTCCAATGGCCCAACTCTTTGTGCATTGACCTTATGCTCTCCAACGGCCCAACTCTTTGTGCATTGACCTCATGGTCTCCAATGGCCCAACTCTTTGTGCATTGACCTCATGCTCTCCAATGGCCCAACTCTTTGTGCATTGACCTCATGCTCTCCAATGGCCCAACTCTTTGTGCATTGACCTCATGGTCTCCAATGGCCCAACTCTTTGTGCATTGACCTCATGCTCTCCAACGGCCCAACTCTTTGTGCATTGACCTCATGCTCTCCAATGGCCCAACTCTTTGTGCATTGACCTCATGATCTCCAATGGCCCAACTCTTTGTGAATTGACCTCATGCTCTCCAATGGCCCAACTCTTTGTGCATTGACCTCATGCGCTCCAATGTTCCAACTCTTTGTGCATTGACCTCATGGTCTCCAATGGCCCAACTCTTTGTGCATTGACCTCATGGTCTCCAATGGCCCAACTCTTTGTGCATTGACCTCATGGTCTCCAACGGCCCACCTCTTTGTGCATTGACCTCATGGTCTCCAACGGCCCAACTCTTTGTGCATTGACCTCATGGTCTCCAATGGCCCAACTCTTTGTGCATTGACCTCATGGTCTCCAATGGCCCAACTCTTTGTGCATTGACCTCATGGTCTCCAATGGCCCAACTCTTTGTGCATTGACCTCATGCTCTCCAATGGCCCAACTCTTTGTGCATTGACCTTATGGTCTCCAACGGCCCAACTCTTTGTGCATTGACCTCATGGTCTCCTATGTCCCAACTCTTTGTGCATTAACCTCATGGTCTCCAACGGCCCAACTCTTTGTGCATTGACCTCATGGTCTCCTATGTCCCAACTCTTTGTGCATTAACCTCATGGTCTCCTATGGCCCAACTTTATGCATTAACCTCATGCTCTCCAATGGCCCAACTCTTTGTGAATTGACCTCATGCTCTCCAATGGCCAGATTCTTTGTGCATTGACCTCATTGTCATGCTCTCCAATGGCCCAACTCTTTGTGCATTGACCTCATTGTCATGCTCTCCAATGGCCCAACTCTTTGTGCATTGACCTCATGCTCTCCAATGGCCCAACTCTTTGTGCATTGACCTCATGGTCTCCAATGGCCCAACTCTTTGTGCATTGACGTCATGCTCTCCAATGGCCCAACTCTTTGTGCATTGACGTCATGGTCTCCAATGGCCCAACTCTTTGTGCATTGACGTCATGCTCTCCAATGGCCCAACTCTTTGTGCATTGACCTCATGGTCTCCAATGGCCCAACTCTTTGTGCATTGACCTCATGCTCTTCAATGGTCCAACTCTTTGTACATTGACCTCATGGTCTCCAAAGGCCTAACTCTTTGTGCATTGACCTGATGGTCTCCAATGGCCCAACTCTTTGTGCATTGACCTCATGGTCTCCAACGGCCCAACTCTTTGTGCATTGACCTCATGGTCTCCTATGGCCCAACTCTTTGTGCATTGACCTCATGGTCTCCAATGGCCCAACTCTTTGTGCATTGACCTCATGGTCTCCAAGGGCCCAACTCTTTGTGCATTAACCTCATGGTCTCCTATGGCCCAACTTTATGCATTAACCTCATGCTCTCCAATGGCCCAACTCTTTGTGCATTGACCTCATGCTCTCCAATGGCCCAACTCTTTGTGCATTGACCTCATGCTCTCCAATGGCCCAACTCTTTGTGCATTGACCTCATGCTCTCCAATGGCCCAACTCTTTGTGCATTGACCTCATGGTCTCCAATGGCCCAACTCTTTGTGCATTGACCTCATGGTCTCCAATGGCCCAACTCTTTGTGCATTGACCTCATGGTCTCCAACGGCCCAACTCTTTGTGCATTGACCTCATGGTCTCCAACGGCCCAACTCTTTGTGCATTGACCTCATGCTCTCCAATGGCCCAACTCTTTGTGCATTGACCTCATGGTCTCCAATGGCCCAACTCTTTGTGCATTGACCTCATGCTCTCCAACGGCCCAACTCTTTGTGCATTGACCTCATGCTCTCCAATGGCCCAACTCTTTGTGCATTGACCTCATGGTCTCCAATGGCCCAACTCTTTGTGCATTGACCTCATGGTCTCCAATGGCCCAACTCTTTGTGCATTGACCTCATGGTCTCCAATGGCCCAACTCTTTGTGCATTGACCTCATGGTCTCCAATGGCCCAACTCTTTGTGCATTGACCTCATGGTCTCCAATGGCCCAACTCTTGTGCATTGACCTCATGGTCTCCAATGGCCCAACTCTTTGTGCATTGACCTCATGGTCTCCAACGGCCCAACTCTTTGTGCATTGACCTCATGGTCTCCAATGGCCCAACTCTTTGTGCATTGACCTCATGGTCTCCAATGGCCCAACTCTTTGTGCATTGACCTCATGGTCTCCAATGGCCCAACTCTTTGTGCATTGACCTCATGGTCTCCAACGGCCCAACTCTTTGTGCATTGACCTCATGCTCTCCAATGGCCCAACTCTTTGTGCATTGACCTCATGGTCTCCAATGGCCCAACTCTTTGTGCATTGACCTCATGGTCTCCAATGGCCCAACTCTTTGTGCATTGACCTCATGCTCTCCAATGGCCCAACTCTTTGTGCATTGACCTCATTGTCATGCTCTCCAATGGCCCAACTCTTTGTGCATTGACCTCATGTCATCTCCAATGGCCCAACTCTTTGTGCATTGACCTCATGCTCTCCAATGGCCCAACTCTTTGTGCATTGACCTCATGCTCTCCAATGGCCCAACTCTTTGTGCATTGACCTCATGGTCTCCAATGGCCCAACTCTTTGTGCATTGACCTCATGCTCTCCAATGGCCCAACTCTTTGTGCATTGACCTCATGCTCTCCAATGGCCCAACTCTTTGTGCATTGACCTCATGCTCTCCAATGGCCCAACTCTTTGTGCATTGACCTCATGCTCTCCAATGGCCCAACTCTTTGTGCATTGACCTCATGCTCTCCAATGGCCCAACTCTTTGTGCATTGACCTCATGGTCTCCAATGGCCCAACTCTTTGTGCATTGACCTCATGCTCTCCAATGGCCCAACTCTTTGTGCATTGACCTCATGCTCTCCAATGGCCCAACTCTTTGTGCATTGACCTCATGGTCTCCAATGGCCCAACTCTTTGTGCATTGACCTCATGCTCTCCAACGGCCCAACTCTTTGTGCATTGACCTCATGCTCTCCAATGGCCCAACTCTTTGTGCATTGACCTCATGATCTCCAATGGCCCAACTCTTTGTGAATTGACCTCATGCTCTCCAATGGCCCAACTCTTTGTGCATTGACCTCATGCGCTCCAATGTTCCAACTCTTTGTGCATTGACCTCATGGTCTCCAATGGCCCAACTCTTTGTGCATTGACCTCATGGTCTCCAATGGCCCAACTCTTTGTGCATTGACCTCATGGTCTCCAACGGCCCACCTCTCTTTGTGCATTGACCTCATGGTCTCCAACGGCCCAACTCTTTGTGCATTGACCTCATGGTCTCCAATGGCCCAACTCTTTGTGCAATGACCTCATGGTCTCCAATGGCCCAACTCTTTGTGCACTGACCTCATGGTCTCCAATGGCCCAACTCTTTGTGCATTGACCTCATGCTCTCCAATGGCCCAACTCTTTGTGCATTGACCTTATGGTCTCCAACGGCCCAACTCTTTGTGCATTGACCTCATGGTCTCCTATGTCCCAACTCTTTGTGCATTAACCTCATGGTCTCCAACGGCCCAACTCTTTGTGCATTGACCTCATGGTCTCCTATGTCCCAACTCTTTGTGCATTAACCTCATGGTCTCCTATGGCCCAACTTTATGCATTAACCTCATGCTCTCCAATGGCCCAACTCTTTGTGAATTGACCTCATGCTCTCCAATGGCCAGATTCTTTGTGCATTGACCTCATTGTCATGCTCTCCAATGGCCCAACTCTTTGTGCATTGACCTCATTGTCATGCTCTCCAATGGCCCAACTCTTTGTGCATTGACCTCATGGTCTCCAACGGCCCAACTCTTTGTGCATTGACCTCATGGTCTCCAATGGCCCAACTCTTTGTGCATTGACGTCATGCTCTCCAATGGCCCAACTCTTTGTGCATTGACGTCATGGTCTCCAATGGCCCAACTCTTTGTGCATTGACGTCATGCTCTCCAATGGCCCAACTCTTTGTGCATTGACCTCATGGTCTCCAACGGCCCAACTCTTTGTGCATTGACCTCATGCTCTTCAATGGTCCAACTCTTTGTACATTGACCTCATGGTCTCCAAAGGCCCAACTCTTTGTGCATTGACCTGATGGTCTCCAATGGCCCAACTCTTTGTGCATTGACCTCATGGTCTCCAACGGCCCAACTCTTTGTGCATTGACCTCATGGTCTCCTATGTCCCAACTCTTTGTGCATTGACCTCATGGTCTCCAACGGCCCAACTCTTTGTGCATTGACCTCATGGTCTCCTATGTCCCAACTCTTTGTGCATTAACCTCATGGTCTCCTATGGCCCAACTCTTTGTGAATTGACCTCATGCTCTCCAATGGCCCAACTCTTTGTGCATTGACCTCATGGTCTCCTATGGCCCAACTTTATGCATTAACCTCATGCTCTCCAATGGCCCAACTCTTTGTACATTGACGTCATGCTCTCCAATGGCCCAACTCTTTGTGCATTGACGTCATGGTCTCCAATGGCCCAACTCTTTGTGCATTGACCTCATGCTCTCCAATGGCCCAACTCTTTGTGCATTGACCTCATGGTCTCCAACGGCCCAACTCTTTGTGCATTGACCTCATGGTCTCCAACGGCCCAACTCTTTGTGCATTGACCTCATGCTCTCCAATGGCCCAACTCTTTGTGCATTGACCTCATGGTCTCCAATGGCCCAACTCTTTGTGCATTGACCTCATGCGCTCCAATGGCCCAACTCTTTGTGCATTGACCTCATGGTCTCCAATGGCCCAACTCTTTGTGCATTGACCTCATGGTCTCCAATGGCCCAACTCTTTGTGCATTGACCTCATGGTCTCCAATGGCCCAACTCTTTGTGCATTGACCTCATGGTCTCCAACGGCCCAACTCTTTGTGCATTGACCTCATGGTCTCCAACGGCCCAACTCTTTGTGCATTGACCTCATGGTCTCCAATGGCCCAACTCTTTGTGCATTGACGTCATGGTCTCCAATGGCTTAACTCTTTGTGCATTGACCTTATGGTCTCCAACGGCCCAACTCTTTGTGCATTGACCTCATGGTCTCCTATGTCCCAACTCTTTGTGCATTAACCTCATGGTCTCTAATGGCCCAACTCTTTGTGCATTGACCTCATGGTCTCCAACGGCCCAACTCTTTGTGCATTGACCTCATGGTCTCCAACGTCCCAACTTTTTGTGCATTGATCTCATGCTCTCCAATGGCCCAACTCTTTGTGCATTGACCTCATGCGCTCCAATGGCCCAATTCTTTGTGCATTGACCTCATGCGCTCCAATGGCCCAATTCTTTGTGCTTTGACCTCATTGTCATGCTCTCCAATGGCCCAACTCTTTGTGCATTGACCTCATGCTCTCCAATGGCCCAACTCTTTGTGCATTGACCTCATGGTCTCCAATGGCCCAACTCTTTGTGCATTGACCTCATGGTCTCCAATGGCCCAACTCTTTGTGCATTGACCTCATGCTCTCCAATGGCCCAACTCTTTGTGCATTGACCTCATGCTCTCCAATGGCCCAACTCTTTGTGCATTGACCTCATGCTCTCCAATGGCCCAACTCTTTGTGCATTGACCTCATGCTCTCCAATGGCCCAACTCTTTGTGCATTGACCTCATGCTCTCCAATGGCCCAACTCTTTGTGCATTGACCTCATGGTCTCCAATGGCCCAACTCTTTGTGCATTGACCTCATGGTCTCCAATGGCCCAACTCTTTGTGCATTGACCTCATGCTCTCCAATGGCCCAACTCTTTGTGCATTGACCTCATGGTCTCCAATGGCCCAACTCTTTGTGCATTGACCTCATGGTCTCCAATGGCCCAACTCTTTGTGCATTGACCTCATGCTCTCCAATGGCCCAACTCTTTGTGCATTGACCTCATGGTCTCCAATGGCCCAACTCTTTGTGCATTGACCTCATGCTCTCCAATGGCCCAACTCTTTGTGCATTGACCTCATGCGCTCCAATGTTCCAACTCTTTGTGCATTGACCTCATGGTCTCCAATGGCCCAACTCTTTGTGCATTGACCTCATGGTCTCCAACGGCCCAACTCTTTGTGCATTGACCTCATGGTCTCCTATGTCCCAACTCTTTGTGCATTAACCTCATGGTCTCCTATGGCCCAACTTTATGCATTAACCTCATGCTCTCCAATGGCCCAACTCTTTGTGAATTGACCTCATGCTCTCCAATGGCCAGATTCTTTGTGCATTGACCTCATTGTCATGCTCTCCAATGGCCCAACTCTTTGTGCATTGACCTCATTGTCATGCTCTCCAATGGCCCAACTCTTTGTGCATTGACCTCATGGTCTCCAACGGCCCAACTCTTTGTGCATTGACCTCATGGTCTCCAATGGCCCAACTCTTTGTGCATTGACGTCATGCTCTCCAATGGCCCAACTCTTTGTGCATTGACGTCATGGTCTCCAATGGCCCAACTCTTTGTGCATTGACGTCATGCTCTCCAATGGCCCAACTCTTTGTGCATTGACCTCATGGTCTCCAACGGCCCAACTCTTTGTGCATTGACCTCATGCTCTTCAATGGTCCAACTATTTGTACATTGACCTCATGGTCTCCAAAGGCCTAACTCTTTGTGCATTGAACTGATGGTCTCCAATGGCCCAACTCTTTGTGCATTGACCTCATGGTCTCCAACGGCCCAACTCTTTGTGCATTGACCTCATGGTCTCCTATGTCCCAACTCTTTGTGCATTGACCTCATGGTCTCCAACGGCCCAACTCTTTGTGCATTGACCTCATGGTCTCCTATGTCCCAACTCTTTGTGCATTAACCTCATGGTCTCCTATGGCCCAACTTTATGCATTAACCTCATGCTCTCCAATGGCCCAACTCTTTGTGCATTAACCTCATGGTCTCCTATGGCCCAACTTTATGCATTAACCTCATGCTCTCCAATGGCCCAACTCTTTGTACATTGACGTCATGCTCTCCAATGGCCCAACTCTTTGTGCATTGACGTCATGGTCTCCAATGGCCCAACTCTTTGTGCATTGACCTCATGGTCTCCAATGGCCCAACTCTTTGTGCATTGACCTCATGGTCTCCAACGGCCCAACTCTTTGTGCATTGACCTCACGGTCTCCAACGGCCCAACTCTTTGTGCATTGACCTCATGCTCTTCAATGGTCCAACTCTTTGTACATTGACCTCATGGTCTCTAACGGCCCAACTCTTTGTGCATTGACCTCATGCTCTCCAATGGCCCAACTCTTTGTGCATTGACCTCATGGTCTCCAATGGCCCAACTCTTTGTGCATTGACCTCATGGTCTCCAATGGCCCAACTCTTTGTGCATTGACCTCATGATCTCCAATGGCCCAACTCTTTGTGCATTGACCTCATGGTCTCCAACGGCCCAACTCTTTGTGCATTGACCTCATGGTCTCCAACGGCCCAACTCTTTGTGCATTGACCTCATGGTCTCCAATGGCCTAACTCTTTGTGCATTGACGTCATGGTCTCCAATGGCTTAACTCTTTGTGCATTGACCTTATGGTCTCCAACGGCCCAACTCTTTGTGCATTGACCTCATGGTCTCCTATGTCCCAACTCTTTGTGCATTAACCTCATGGTCTCTAATGGCCCAACTCTTTGTGCATTGACCTCATGGTCTCCAACGGCCCAACTCTTTGTGCATTGACCTCATGGTCTCCAACGTCCCAACTTTTTGTGCATTGATCTCATGCTCTCCAAAGGCCCAACTCTTTGTGCATTGACCTCATGCGCTCCAATGGCCCAATTCTTTGTGCATTGACCTCATGCGCTCCAATGGCCCAATTCTTTGTGCTTTGACCTCATTGTCATGCTCTCCAATGGCCCAACTCTTTGTGTATTGACCTCATTCCTTCCAATGGCCAAACTCTTTGTGCATTGACCTCATGGTTTCCTATGTCCCAACTCTTTGTGCATTAACCTCATGGTCTCCAACGGCCCAACTTTTTGTGCATTGATCTCATGCTCTCCAATGGCCCAACTCTTTGTGCATTGACCTCATGGTCTCCAATGGCCCAACTCTTTGTGCATTGACGTCATGGTCTCCAATGGCTTAACTCTTTGTGCATTGACGTCATGGTCTCCAATGGCTTAACTCTTTGTGCATTGACCTCATGGTCTCCAATGGCCCAACTCTTTGTGCATTGACGTCATGGTCTCCAATGGCTTAACTCTTTGTGCATTGACCTCATGGTCTCCAACGGCCCAACTCTTTGTGCATTGACCTCATGATCTCCAACGGCCCAACTCTTTGTGCATTGACCTCATGCTCTCCAATGGCCCAACTCTTTGTGCATTGACCTCATGGTCTCCAATGGCCCAACTCTTTGTGCATTGACCTCATGCTCTCCAATGGCCCAACTCTTTGTGCATTGACCTCATGGTCTCCAATGGCCCAACTCTTTGTGCATTGACCTCATGCTCTCCAATGGCCCAACTCTTTGTGCATTGACCTCATGCTCTCCAATGGCCCAACTCTTTGTGCATTGACCTCATGCTCTCCAATGGCCCTACTCTTTGTGCATTGACATCATGGTCTCCAATGGCCCAACTCTTTGTGCATTGACCTCATGCTCTCCAATGGCCCAACTCTTTGTGCATTGACCTCATGCTCTCCAATGGCCCAACTCTTTGTGCATTGACCTCATGCTCTCCAATGGCCCAACTCTTTGTGCATTGACCTCATGCTCTCCAATGGCCCAACTCTTTGTGCATTGACCTCATGCTCTCCAATGGCCCAACTCTTTGTGCATTGACCTCATGGTCTCCAATGGCCCAACTCTTTGTGCATTGACCTCATGCTCTCCAATGGCCCAACTCTTTGTGCATTGACCTCATGCTCTCCAATGGCCCAACTCTTTGTGCATTGACCTCATGGTCTCCAACGGCCCAACTCTTTGTGCATTGACCTCATGGTCTCCAATGGCCCAACTCTTTGTGCATTGACCTCATGGTCTCCAATGGCCCAACTCTTTGTGCATTGACCTCATGGTCTCCAATGGCCCAACTCTTTGTGCATTGACCTCATGGTCTCCAATGGCCCAACTCTTTGTGCATTGACCTCATGGTCTCCAATGGCCCAACTCTTTGTGCATTGACCTCATGGTCTCCAATGGCCCAACTCTTTGTGCATTGACCTCATGGTCTCCAATGGCCCAACTCTTTGTGCATTGACCTCATGGTCTCCAATGGCCCAACTCTTTGTGCATTGACCTCATGGTCTCCAATGGCCCAACTCTTTGTGCATTGACCTCATGGTCTCCAATGGCCCAACTCTTTGTGCATTGACCTCATGCTCTCCAATGGCCCAACTCTTTGTGCATTGACCTCATGGTCTCCAATGGCCCAACTCTTTGTGCATTGACGTCATGCTCTCCAATGGCCCAACTCTTTGTGCATTGACGTCATGCTCTCCAATGGCCCAACTCTTTGTGTATTGACCTCATGCTCTCCAATGGCCCAACTCTTTGTGCATTGACCTCATGGTCTCCAATGGCCCAACTCTTTGTGCATTGACCTCATGCTCTCCAATGGCCCAACTCTTTGTGCATTGACCTCATGCTCTCCAATGGCCCAACTCTTTGTGCATTGACCTCATGGTCTCCAATGGCCCAACTCTTTGTGCATTGACCTCATGGTCTCCAATGGCCCAACTCTTTGTGCATTGACCTCATGCTCTCCAATGGCCCAACTCTTTGTGCATTGACCTCATGGTCTCCAATGGCCCAACTCTTTGTGCATTGACCTCATGCTCTCCAATGGCCCAACTCTTTGTGCATTGACCTCATGGTCTCCAATGGCCCAACTCTTTGTGCATTGACCTCATGGTCTCCAACGGCCCAACTCTTTGTGCATTGACCTCATGGTCTCCAATGGCCCAACTCTTTGTGCATTGACCTCATGGTCTCCAATGGCCCAACTCTTTGTGCATTGACCTCATGCGTCTCCAATGGCCCAACTCTTTGTGCATTGACCTCATGGTCTCCAATGGCCCAACTCTTTGTGCATTGACCTCATGGTCTCCAATGGCCCAACTCTTTGTGCATTGACCTCATGGTCTCCAATGGCCCAACTCTTTGTGCATTGACCTCATGGTCTCCAATGGCCCAACTCTTTGTGCATTGACCTCATGGTCTCCAATGGCCCAACTCTTTGTGCATTGACCTCATGGTCTCCAATGGCCCAACTCTTTGTGCATTGACCTCATGGTCTCCAATGGCCCAACTCTTTGTGCATTGACCTCATGGTCTCCAATGGCCCAACTCTTTGTGCATTGACCTCATGCTCTCCAATGGCCCAACTCTTTGTGCATTGACCTCATGGTCTCCAATGGCCCAACTCTTTGTGCATTGACCTCATGGTCTCCAATGGCCCAACTCTTTGTGCATTGACCTCATGGTCTCCAATGGCCCAACTCTTTGTGCATTGACCTCATGCTCTCCAATGGCCCAACTCTTTGTGCATTGACCTCATGCTCTCCAATGGCCCAACTCTTTGTGCATTGACCTCATGCTCTCCAATGGCCCAACTCTTTGTGCATTGACCTCATGGTCTCCAATGGCCCAACTCTTTGTGCATTGACCTCATGGTCTCCAACGGCCCAACTCTTTGTGCATTGACCTCATGGTCTCCAATGGCCCAACTCTTTGTGCATTGACCTCATGCGTCTCCAATGGCCCAACTCTTTGTGCATTGACCTCATGGTCTCCAATGGCCCAACTCTTTGTGCATTGACGTCATGGTCTCCAATGGCTCCAACTCTTTGTGCATTGACCTCATGGTCTCCAATGGCCCAACTCTTTGTGCATTGACCTCATGGTCTCCAATGGCCCAACTCTTTGTGCATTGACCTCATGGTCTCCAATGGCCCAACTCTTTGTGCATTGACCTCATGGTCTCCAATGGCCCAACTCTTTGTGCATTGACCTCATGCTCTCCAACGGCCCAACTCTTTGTGCATTGACCTCATGGTCTCCAATGGCCCAACTCTTTGTGCATTGACCTCATGGTCTCCAATGGCCCAACTCTTTGTGCATTGACCTCATGGTCTCCAATGGCCCAACTCTTTGTGCATTGACCTCATGGTCTCCAATGGCCCAACTCTTTGTGCATTGACCTCATGCTCTCCAATGGCCCAACTCTTTGTGCATTGACCTCATGGTCTCCAATGGCCCAACTCTTTGTGCATTGACCTCATGCTCTCCAATGGCCCAACTCTTTGTGCATTGACCTCATGCTCTCCAATGGCCCAACTCTTTGTGCATTGACCTCATGGTCTCCAATGGCCCAACTCTTTGTGCATTGACCTCATGGTCTCCAATGGCCCAACTCTTTGTGCATTGACCTCATGGTCTCCAATGGCCCAACTCTTTGTGCATTGACCTCATGCTCTTCCAATGGCCCAACTCTTTGTGCATTGACCTCATGGTCTCCAATGGCCCAACTCTTTGTGCATTGACCTCATGGTCTCCAATGGCCCAACTCTTTGTGCATTGACCTCATGGTCTCCAATGGCCCAACTCTTTGTGCATTGACCTCATGCTCTCCAATGGCCCAACTCTTTGTGCATTGACCTCATGCTCTCCAATGGCCCAACTCTTTGTGCATTGACCTCATGGTCTCCAATGGCCCAACTCTTTGTGTATTGACCTCATGCTCTCCAATGGCCCAACTCTTTGTGCATTGACCTCATGGTCTCCAATGGCCCAACTCTTTGTGCATTGACCTCATGCTCTCCAACGGCCCAACTCTTTGTGCATTGACCTCATGGTCTCCAATGGCCCAACTCTTTGTGCATTGACCTCATGGTCTCCAATGGCCCAACTCTTTGTGCATTGACCTCATGGTCTCCAATGGCCCAACTCTTTGTGCATTGACCTCATGCTCTCCAATGGCCCAACTCTTTGTGCATTGACCTCATGGTCTCCAATGGCCCAACTCTTTGTGCATTGACCTCATGGTCTCCAATGGCCCAACTCTTTGTGCATTGACCTCATGGTCTCCAATGGCCCAACTCTTTGTGCATTGACCTCATGGTCTCCAATGGCCCAACTCTTTGTGCATTGACCTCATGGTCTCCAATGGCCCAACTCTTTGTGCATTGACCTCATGGTCTCCAATGGCCCAACTCTTTGTGCATTGACCTCATGGTCTCCAATGTGCATTGACCTCATGCTCTCCAATGGCCCAACTCTTTGTGCATTGACCTCATGCTCTCCAATGGCCCAACTCTTTGTGCATTGACCTCATGGTCTCCAATGGCCCAACTCTTTGTGCATTGACCTCATGCTCTCCAATGGCCCAACTCTTTGTGCATTGACGTCATGGTCTCCAATGGCCCAACTCTTTGTGCATTGACGTCATGCTCTCCAATGGCCCAACTCTTTGTGCATTGACCTCATGGTCTCCAATGGCCCAACTCTTTGTGCATTGACCTCATGATCTCCAACGGCCCAACTCTTTGTGCATTGACCTCATGCTCTCCAATGGCCCAACTCTTTGTGCATTGACCTCATGGTCTCCAATGGCCCAACTCTTTGTGCATTGACCTCATGGTCTCCAATGGCCCAACTCTTTGTGCATTGACCTCATGGTCTCCAATGGCCCAACTCTTTGTGCATTGACCTCATGGTCTCCAATGGCCCAACTCTTTGTGCATTGACCTCATGGTCTCCAATGGCCCAACTCTTTGTGCATTGACCTCATGCTCTCCAATGGCCCAACTCTTTGTGCATTGACCTCATGGTCTCCAATGGCCCAACTCTTTGTGCATTGACCTCATGGTCTCCAATGGCCCAACTCTTTGTGCATTGACCTCATGGTCTCCAATGGCCCAACTCTTTGTGCATTGACCTCATGCTCTTCAATGGTCCAACTCTTTGTACATTGACCTCATGGTCTCCCATGGCCCAACTCTTTGTGCATTGACCTCATGCTCTCCAATGGCCCAACTCTTTGTGCATTGACCTCATGGTCTCCAATGGCCCAACTCTTTGTGCATTGACCTCATGGTCTCCAATGGCCCAACTCTTTGTGCATTGACCTCATGCGTCTCCAATGGCCCAACTCTTTGTGCATTGACCTCATGCGTCTCCAATGGCCCAACTCTTTTGTGCATTGACCTCATGGTCTCCAACGGCCCAACTCTTTGTGCATTGACCTCATGGTCTCCAATGGCCCAACTCTTTGTGCATTGACCTCATGCTCTCCAATGGCCCAACTCTTTGTGCATTGACCTCATGGTCTCCAATGGCCCAACTCTTTGTGCATTGACCTCATGGTCTCCAATGGCCCAACTCTTTGTGCATTGACCTCATGGTCTCCAATGGCCCAACTCTTTGTGCATTGACCTCATGCTCTCCAATGGCCCAACTCTTTGTGCATTGACCTCATGGTCTCCATTGGCCCAACTCTTTGTGCATTGACCTCATGCTCTCCAATGGCCCAACTCTTTGTGCATTGACCTCATGGTCTCCAATGGCCCAACTCTTTGTGCATTGACCTCATGGTCTCCAATGGCCCAACTCTTTGTGCATTGACCTCATGGTCTCCAATGGCCCAACTCTTTGTGCATTGACCTCATGGTCTCCAATGGCCAAACTCTTTGTGCATTGACCTCATGGTCTCCAATGGCCCAACTCTTTGTGCATTGACCTCATGGTCTCCAATGGCCCAACTCTTTGTGCATTGACCTCATGCTCTCCAATGGCCCAACTCTTTGTGCATTGACGTCATGCTCTCCAATGGCCCAACTCTTTGTGCATTGACCTCATGCTCTCCAATGGCCCAACTCTTTGTGCATTGACCTCATGGTCTCCAATGGCCCAACTCTTTGTGCATTGACCTCATGGTCTCCAACGGCCCAACTCTTTGTGCATTGACCTCATGGTCTCCAATGGCCCAACTCTTTGTGCATTGACCTCATGCTCTCCAATGGCCCAACTCTTTGTGCATTGACCTCATGGTCTCCAACGGCCCAACTCTTTGTGCATTGACCTCATGGTCTCCAATGGCCCAACTCTTTGTGCATTGACCTCATGGTCTCCAACGGCCCAACTCTTTGTGCATTGACCTCATGGTCTCCAATGGCCCAACTCTTTGTGCATTGACCTCATGGTCTCCAACGGCCCAACTCTTTGTGCATTGACCTCATGGTCTCCAATGGCCCAACTCTTTGTGCATTGACGTCATGGTCTCCAATGGCTTAACTCTTTGTGCATTGACGTCATGCTCTCCAATGGCCCAACTCTTTGTGCATTGACGTCATGGTCTCCAATGGCCCAACTCTTTGTGCATTGACGTCATGCTCTCCAATGGCCCAACTCTTTGTGCATTGACCTCATGGTCTCCAACGGCCCAACTCTTTGTGCATTGACCTCATGATCTCCAACGGCCCAACTCTTTGTGCATTGACCTCATGGTCTCCAATGGCCCAACTCTTTGTGCATTGACCTCATGGTCTCCAATGGCCCAACTCTTTGTGCATTGACCTCATGGTCTCCAATGGCCCAACTCTTTGTGCATTGACCTCATGGTCTCCAATGGCCCAACTCTTTGTGCATTGACCTCATGGTCTCCAATGGCCCAACTCTTTGTGCATTGACCTCATGGTCTCCAATGGCCCAACTCTTTGTGCATTGACCTCATGCTCTCCAATGGCCCAACTCTTTGTGCATTGACCTCATGGTCTCCAATGGCCCAACTCTTTGTGCATTGACCTCATGGTCTCCAATGGCCCAACTCTTTGTGCACTGACCTCATGGTCTCCAAAGGCCCAACTCTTTGTGCATTGACCTCATGCTCTTTAATGGCCCAACTCTTTGTGCATTGACCTCATGGTCTCCAATGGCCCAACTCTTTGTGCATTGACCTCATGGTCTCCAATGGCCTAACTCTTTGTGCATTGACCTCATGGTCTCCAATGGCCCAACTCTTTGTGCATTGACCTCATGGTCTCCAATGGCCCAACTCTTTGTGCATTGACCTCATGCGCTCCATTGGCCCAACTCTTTGTGCATTGACCTCATGCGCTCCAATGGCCCAACTCTTTGTGCATTGACCTCATGGTCTCCAACTGCCCAACTCTTTGTGCATTGACCTCATGGTCTCCAACGGCCCAACTCTTTGTGCATTGAGCTCATGGTCTCCATCGGCCCAACTCTTTGTGCATTGACCTCATGGTCTCCAACGGCCCAACTCTTTGTGCATTGACCTCATGGTCTCCAATGGCCCAACTCTTTGTGCATTGACCTCATGGTCTCCAATGGCCCAACTCTTTGTGCATTGACCTCATGGTCTCCAATGGCCCAACTCTTTGTGCATTGACCTCATGGTCTCCAATGGCCCAACTCTTTGTGCATTGACCTCATGCTCTCCAATGGCCCAACTCTTTGTGCATTGACGTCATGGTCTCCAATGGCCCAACTCTTTGTGCATTGACGTCAAGCTCTCCAATGGCCCAACTCTTTGTGCATTGACGTCATGGTCTCCAATGGCCCAACTCTTTGTGCATTGACCTCATGCTCTCCAATGGCCCAACTCTTTGTGTAGTGACCTCATGCTCTCCAATGGCCCAACTCTTTTTATATTGACCTCATGGTCTCCAACGGCCCAACTCTTTGTGCATTGACCTCATGGTCTCCAATGGTCCAACTCTTTGTGCATTGACCTCATGGTCTCCAACGGCCCAACTCTTTGTGCATTGACCTCATGGTCTCCAATGGCCCAACTCTTTGTGCATTGACCTCATGGTCTCCAACGGCCTAACTCTTTGTGCATTGACCTCATGGTCTCCAATGGCCCAACTCTTTGTGCATTGACGTCATGGTCTCCAATGGCCCAACTCTTTGTGCATTGACCTCATGGTCTCCAACGGCCCAACTCTTTGTGCATTAACCTCATGGTCTCCAATGGCCCAAGTCTTTGTGCATTGACCCCATGGTCTCCAATGGCCCAACTCTTTGTGCACTGACCTCATGGTCTCCAATGGCCCAACTAAATGCATTAACCTCATGCTCTCCAACGGCCCAACTCTTTGTGCATTGACCTCATGGTCTCCAACGGCCTAACTCTTTGTGCACTGACCTCATGGTCTCCAATGGCCCAACTCTTTGTGCATTGACCTCATGGTCTCCAACGGCCCAACTCTTTGTGCATTGACCTCATGGTCTCCAACGGCCCAACTCTTTGTGCATTGACCTCATGGTCTCCAATGGCCCAACTCTTTTTGCATTAAACTCATGGTCTCCCATGGCCTAACTCTTTGTGCATTGACCTCATGGTCTTTAATGGCCCAACTCTTTGTGCATTGACCTCATGCTCTCCAACGGCCCAACTCTTTGTGCATTGACCTCATGGTCTCCAATGGCCTAACTCTTTGTGCATTGACCTCATGGTCTCCAATGGCCCAACTCTTTGTGCACTGACCTCATGGTCTCCAAAGGCCCAACTCTTTGTGCATTGACCTCATGCTCTTTAATGGCCCAAATCTTTGTGCTTTGACCTCATGCTCTCCAATGGCCCAACTCTTTGTGCATTGACCTCATGGTCTCCAATGGCCCAACTCTTTGTGCATTGACCTCATGGTCTCCAATGGCCCAACTCTTTGTGCATTGACCTCATGCGCTCCAATGGCCCAACTCTTTGTGCATTGACCTCATGCGCTCCATCGGCCCAACTCTTTGTGCATTGACCTCATGCGCTCCAATGGCCCAACTCTTTGTGCATTGACCTCATGGTCTCCAACGGCCCAACTTTTTGTGCATTGATCTCATGCTCTCCAATGGCCCAACACTTTGTGCATTGACCTCATGCACTCCAATGGCCCAACTCTTTGTGCATTGACCTCATGGTCTCCAATGGCCCAACTCTTTGTGCATTGACCTCATGGTCTCCAATGGCCCAACTCTTTGTGCATTGACCTCATGGTCTCCAACGGCCCAACTCTTTGTGCATTGACCTCATGGTCTCCAACGGCCCAACTTTTTGTGCATTGATCTCATGCTCTCCAATGGCCCAACTCTTTGTGCATTGACCTCATGCGCTCCAATGGCCCAACTCTTTGTGCATTGACCTCATGGTCTCCAATGGCCCAACTCTTTGTGCATTGACCTCATGGTCTCCAATGGCCCAACTCTTTGTGCATTGACCTCATGGTCTCCAATGGCTTAACTCTTTGTGCATAGACGTCATGCTCTCCAATGGCCAACTCTTTGTGCATTGACGTCATGGTCTCCAATGGCCCAACTCTTTGTGCATTGACTTCATGCTCTCCAATGGCCCAACTCTTTGTGCATTGACCTCATGGTCTCCAACGGCCCAACTCTTTGTGCATTGACCTCATGATCTCCAACGGCCCAACTCTTTGTGCATTGACCTCATGCTCTCCAATGGCCCAATTCTTTGTGCATTGACCTCATGGTCTCCAATGGCCCAACTCTTTGTGCATTGACCTCATGGTCTCCAATGGCCCAACTCTTTGTGCATTGACCTCATGGTCTCCAATGGCCCAACTCTTTGTGCATTGACCTCATGGTCTCCAATGGCCCAACTCTTTGTGCATTGACCTCATGGTCTCCCATGGCCCAACTCTTTGTGCATTGACCTCATGCTCTCCAATGGCCCAACTCTTTGTGCATTGACCTCATGGTCTCCAATGGCCCAACTCTTTGTGCATTGACCTCATGGTCTCCAATGGCCCAACTCTTTGTGCACTGACCTCATGGTCTCCAAAGGCCCAACTCTTTGTGCATTGACCTCATGCTCTTTAATGGCCCAACTCTTTGTGCATTGACCTCATGGTCTCCAATGGCCCAACTCTTTGTGCATTGACCTCATGGTCTCCAATGGCCTAACTCTTTGTGCATTGACCTCATGGTCTCCAATGGCCCAACTCTTTGTGCATTGACCTCATGGTCTCCAATGGCCCAACTCTTTGTGCATTGACCTCATGCGCTCCATTGGCCCAACTCTTTGTGCATTGACCTCATGCGCTCCAATGGCCCAACTCTTTGTGCATTGACCTCATGGTCTCCAACTGCCCAACTCTTTGTGCATTGACCTCATGGTCTCCAACGGCCCAACTCTTTGTGCATTGAGCTCATGGTCTCCATCGGCCCAACTCTTTGTGCATTGACCTCATGGTCTCCAACGGCCCAACTCTTGTGCATTGACCTTATGGTCTCCAATGGCCCAACTCTTTGTGCATTGACCTCATGGTCTCCAATGGCCCAACTCTTTGTGCATTGACCTCATGGTCTCCAATGGCCCAACTCTTTGTGCATTGACCTCATGCTCTCCAATGGCCCAACTCTTTGTGCATTGACCTCATGCTCTCCAATGGCCCAACTCTTTGTGCATTGACGTCATGGTCTCCAATGGCCCAACTCTTTGTGCATTGACGTCAAGCTCTCCAATGGCCCAACTCTTTGTGCATTGACGTCATGGTCTCCAATGGCCCAACTCTTTGTGCATTGACCTCATGCTCTCCAATGGCCCAACTCTTTGTGTAGTGACCTCATGCTCTCCAATGGCCCAACTCTTTGTATATTGACCTCATGGTCTCCAACGGCCCAACTCTTTATGCATTGACCTCATGGTCTCCAATGGTCCAACTTTTTGTGCATTGACCTCATGGTCTCCAACGGCCTAACTCTTTGTGCATTGACCTCATGGTCTCCAATGGCCCAACTCTTTGTGCATTGACCTCATGGTCTCCAATGGCCCAACTCTTTGTGCATTGACCTCATGGTCTCCAATGGCCCAACTCTTTGTGCATTGACGTCATGGTCTCCAATGGCCCAACTCTTTGTGCATTGACCTCATGGTCTCCAACGGCCCAACTCTTTGTGCATTAACCTCATGGTCTCCAATGGCCCAAGTCTTTGTGCATTGACCCCATGGTCTCCAATGGCCCAACTCTTTGTGCACTGACCTCATGGTCTCCAATGGCCCAACTAAATGCATTAACCTCATGCTCTCCAACGGCCCAACTCTTTGTGCATTGACCTCATGGTCTCCAACGGCCTAACTCTTTGTGCACTGACCTCATGGTCTCCAATGGCCCAACTCTTTGTGCATTGACCTCATGGTCTCCAACGGCCCAACTCTTTGTGCATTGACCTCATGGTCTCCAATGGCCCAACTCTTTGTGCATTGACCTCATGGTCTCCAATGGCCCAACTCTTTGTGCACTGACCTCATGGTCTCCAATGGCCCAACTAAATGCATTAACCTCATGCTCTCCAACGGCCCAACTCTTTGTGCATTGACCTCATGGTCTCCAACGGCCCAACTCTTTGTGCACTGACCTCATGGTCTCCAATGGCCCAACTCTTTGTGCATTGACCTCATGGTCTCCAACGGCCCAACTCTTTGTGCATTGACCTCATGGTCTCCAATGGCCCAACTCTTTGTGCATTGACCTCATGGTCTCCAATGGCCCAACTCTTTGTGCATTGACCTCATGGTCTCCAATGGGCCAACTCTTTGTGCATTGACCTCATGGTCTCCAATGGCCCATGGCTATGAAATAAAAAAAAAACTTACTGCTGAAAATAAAAATATTTCATTTGTTGCACTTCAACTTACAATAGAACTATTGCACCCAGTTTGTTGGACTTTTAATTTTCATTCTAAAAGAAAAGACAATAGACAATAAGCTAATAAAATTTGCTCAGCGTCGATAAAGGCGCGACAGCTTAGTAGGTGACGAAGGGTTGGGGGAAGGGGGGTGTACAGGAAAAATTCTGCAGGGGGTCCATCAAGTTGTGTATGAAGCAACTTTTACATGCGTTCAAATCGTCGGGCTACCAAAATATATTAATGGATTTACGTTTGACTATATATTTCAAAGTGTTCTTCAACAGCTACAGATGAATTATTTTGGTGTTTTGAACCATTATCGATATGGCCGTCTCCATTCATGTGGGATAGAGGCGGCCTAGGGTGTACGCGGGACCTAGACTGGGTGTCGTTTATTGTACCTAGAGTGGGTGTCGTTTGTGGTACCTAGAGTGGGTGTCGTTTGCGGGACCTAGAGTGGGTGTACGCGGGACCTAGAGTGGGTGTACGCGGGACCTAGAGTTGGTGTACGCGGGACCTAGAGTGGGTGTCGTTTGTGAGACCTAAAGTGGGTGTCGTTAGCGGATCTAGAGTGGGTGTACGCGGGACCTAGAGTGGGTTTACGCGGGACCTAGAGTGGGTGTACTCGGGACCTAGAGTGGGTGTCGTTAGCTGACCTAAAGACCATTAGCTTACATATCTATTAGGTATTTTTACGATTTCCATGCGCAAATATATTATAGAACAGTATTTGAAAAGTAGGTTTTGTCTTCTTCAGCTGCCAGATGGGTCACAGTGAGTCTAGGGGAACATAATCTAGTTATAGAAGACTGACAAAACAAATGTGTCTATGTAACAAAACTCATTGTTTATACGGATTAATCATTAGCTCTCTAAATGGATTACACAATTACTGTAAAAATGCTGTAATGTAGATCTTACATTTTCTACAATGAATCTGACTATATAGTTCACGAATTATTTTTATTCTATGAATCTGTCTCTACAAGCAACATATTTTCCTCGTTCTGTATAGACCACATATGTATTTATATACGAATAATATAATCATACATTTTCTACTAAGAAACTATCCATATAGATCACACTTGGTCTGTCTAGATTCACCATCCAGTGAAAGCTATTGATTGACAGACAGCTC
This sequence comes from Bulinus truncatus, assembly GCA_021962125.1. Lineage (NCBI taxonomy): Eukaryota > Metazoa > Mollusca > Gastropoda > Planorbidae > Bulinus > Bulinus truncatus. The sequence continues at coordinate 216,913 of JAGDYQ010000199.1, read as the reverse complement.
GTGGTCTGTATCGTCTCAGGATCTAAATATAGACACGTAATGACCTAAATACGTTAGTATCTTGCCAGAGGCTGTCGGAGAGCCCTATATATATATTTTTTTTTGTAACACCCCCTTACTTCTCCATCCAGAGAGGTTCATGGTCATATTACTTGTTCAACGTTCCTCATTGTATTTCTATATCGTACTCTCTAAGTAGGGTTGACTTGTGTCCATTTATAGCTGAATGTCATGACCTGCTTAATGCTCTGTCACATGTCGCAACATCAAATGGGAGACTGTCTGTTCCACTCTCATTCATCCTTTTTTGTTTTTCTTTTCGCTCTTATTAACGTTTACTGAAAGTTTTTTTCTAAATATAAAGCACTTCTTTTTTAATTATGAGTCAACCATCAAATGTACAACAATGTATGAGTAAGTACAAATATATGTAGATGTTACGTGGGATACCACATGTAGTATGAATAAGATAGAAGGACAATGAAATATATATTACATGTAGCATTATCGAAGAATGGGGCCCAATGTTTCTTTCCTAAGACAGGGGCCCAATGTTTTTTCCTAAGACGAGGGCCCATTGTTTCTTTCACAAGACAGGGGTCCAATATTTCTTTCCTAAGACAGCGTTCACTCTAAGGTGTTCTATAACAGCATTCACTCTCAGGTATACTATAACAGCTTTCGCTCTCAGTTATACTATAACAACATTCACTCTCAGGTATACTATAACAACGTTCACTCTCAGGTATACTATAACAACATTCACTCTCAGGTATACTATAACAACGTTCACTCTCAGGTATACTAAAACAACCTTCACTCTCAGGTATACTATAACAACGTTCACTCTCAGGTATACTATAACAACGTTCACTACCTGTGAAATAGGTGTAAAGTGGTGATAGGGAGAGAGGTGTCTACTTTTTCGTTAGGAAAACTACTCGTTTACGTAGGTCCACCCACAGCTAAGGGGGGGGGGGTGCCCTATCAGTTATTTTATTTTGCCAGCCATGAGGATTGATTATCCGGGTACTCGCCGTTGGGCCCGCGAGTTAAAAGTTCAGCCCCATAGCGTGAAAATTCTACAGCAGGGGCCAGGCCAATAGCGGGGGGGGGGGCAGGAAATAAATGTTACTAAGTAGAGCAAACTAGCAGAGGGAGCCAGACAAAACTTAGGGGCCCCCCGCATGCTACGGGCCCGTAACAGTTGGGAGTTATCAAAGGGGTCCCCAGTTGTAAATGACTTTTAGGGGCCCAACATTTGCAAACAGTAGAGTTGTCAGTATTTTTGCCGTTTGGTTCACTACAATTATCGTTGCCTAGGGCCCCAAATGAATCCTTACCTGGGATCCCAATAATGTAAGATTGGACTCCGATGTGGAAGGGGCGAATCGAAGTTATGGAAGTCGGATTAGCTGTTATTCTGAGATGTTTGCCAGTTGATCCATTTTCGACACAGTAGCAAGTATTGGGAAAGTTACATTAGTGACTTATTTCCTTCATGTCATAGCCACGGTGGCGTAGCTAGAGTTAGTGTCGCTCTAGAAATGTCTCCCCATTATTAAGCCATACATTTTTTTTAAAGTACGGCAGATGTCATACCCTGATTGGTGGAAGAATCACTTCCGAACGGGAAGGACTACCCCCTTCATGTTTGAGGCATCGCATAGACAAAGCTTACGTGTCAGTGGCGGCAAAACAAAAGGGCGTGTTTAGCTTACGCTGGTGCAATTCGAACCCGGGAACCATAATACTGTACACCCGGCTCAGAAACAAGGGTCACTATAAGCAGAGAGCATTCCTCCTCACAGGGCCGGATGTAGACTTGATAAGGCCCAAAGCTATTAAGAAATGGGGGCCGTTTATAAGTCCAGATATCATATGCCAGTGCCAAATACTTCTAAAATATGGCAGTTGCTCAGTTGGACAATTTTTTTTGGGGGGGGGCTCCCAAGAAAGTGGGGGCCCTAATCTATACCTTGTGTACCTTATACGTAAATCCTGCACTGCCCCCCCACACACCACATAAGGTGCGTAAACAATCCTGACAAACGTGTTCAGATTATCAAAATATGAAGAAAATAAATAATTTTTTTTTTCTTCTGAAACCGAAAACCTTAACAAAAAAATATTGTGTTTGTTTTCACATAGAACTTTGTTCTAACAGAAGGAAGAATCTTCTCTCTCTCTCTCTCTCTCTCTTTCTCTCTCTCTCTCTCTCTCTCTCTCTCTCTCTCTCTCTCTTTTCGTTGACTCAGACAGAATTAGTGTCAAGGTAGAAAGGTTGATAAAGGTCACATGCTGACAAAACTGAAACAAGATTGATCCGGTTTTGTTCGTCTGCGTTCAATAACTCTCAATTACGAGAATATTTTTTTCACCACTTTAAAAATATTAGCGGTCTACTGGAATAATGATCATTGATGACGTAAACACACCACCTATCACCCTTACTCTTTACTCCAAACAAATCTAGTTAAAAAAAAAAAAAGAACAGATACGAATTTACATGTGTATACATGTCCTGAATAGCAGTATTGATGACGTCATTGTATTATTTTTTTGTTTTATTTCACTTCTCTTAGTCGAATTCTATTTCCTTTTTAATTAACGTTCAATCTGAAAATGGGGAAGGTGGGGGGGGGGGGGGGGGGGGTATAATTTATCAATGTAACCAGAGTCATCTCGGGACTCGCCGAGTCACGTGACCTGTAATGAAAGATCCCATTATTACTATTGACTGTATTGTGTGAAATACGACAGATATCTGATGACCACTCTATTTCGTTTTTTAATGCGTTCTCCTTATTTCAATTCATCAGGATCCGGGGTGGGGGGGGGGGGAGGAAACAACTGTTTGATGCCTAAAAGGGAACACATTTAAGGGATGTTGAGATAACTGGATCTTTTTGAATAAAATAAATTAAGTCAGAATCATGCCATCAGAACAGGTCAGAATGATCCAAGGCACCGTGTTATAAGTAATACGTGAAAACGACGTCAGTGTTTTGAAGAATAAAAATAACTCTTTGTTAATCGTAAAATAACCGTAGAACATACTTTGTGAATTGTTTGCAGATATTTGTGTTGTTTAGTTCTTAATCCAGTGAATTTTTTTTTCTCTCACAGTGAAGTGATGACAGTACCTTCTGAAAATTCATTTAGTGAGGAAGTTTCCAGGAAATATTTCCGTGATATAATCTCTGGAATAGAATATTGTGAGTATAAACGAAATAGTGCATGTGTGTAATCGTGAGTACATACCAAATATTGTATGTATGTAATCGTGAGTACATACCAAATATTGTATGTGTGTAATCGTGAGTACATACCAAATATTGTATGTGTGTATTAGTGAGTACATACCAAATATTGTATGTCTGTAATCGTGAGTACATACCAAATATTATATGTCTGTATTAGTGAGTACATACCAAATATTGTATGTATGTAATCGTGAGTACATACCAAATATTGTATGTGTGTATTAGTGAGTACATACCAAATATTGTATGTGTGTATTAGTTAGTACATACCAAATATTGTATGTGTGTATTAGTGAGTACATACCAAATATTGTATGAGTGTAATCGTGAGTACATACCAATAGTGTATGTGTGTAATCGTGAGTACATACCAAATAGTGTATGTGTGTAACCGTGAGTACATACCAAATAGTGTATGTTTGTAATCGTGAGTACATACCAAATAGTGTATGTGTGTAATCGTGAGTACATACCAAAAAGTGTATGTGTGTAATCGTGAGTACATACCAAATAGTGTATGTGTGTAATCGTGAGTACATACCAAATATTGTATGAGTGTAATTGTGAGTACATACCAAATATTGCATGTGTGTAATCGTGAGTACATACCAAATAGTGTATGTGTGTAATCGTGAGTACATACCAAATAGTGTATGTGTGTAATCGTGAGTACATAAAATAGTGTATGTGTGTATTAGTGAGTACATATCAAATAGTGTATGTGTGTAATCGTGAGTACATACCAAATAGTGTATGTGTGTATTAGTGAGTACATACCAAATAGTGTATGTGTGTAATCGTGAGTACATACCAAATAGTGTATGTGTGTAATCGTGAGTACATACCAAATAGTGTATGTGTGTAATCGTGAGTACATACCAAATAGTGTATGTGGGTATTAGTGAGTACTTACCAAATAGTGTATGTGTGTATTAGTGAGTACATACCAAATAGTGTATGTGTGTAATCGTGAGTACATACCAAATAGTGTATGTGTGTAATCGTGAGTACATACCAAATAGTGTATGTGTGTAACCGTGAGTACATACCAAATAGTGTATGTTTGTAATCGTGAGTACATACCAAATAGTGTATGTGTGTAATCGTGAGTACATACCAAAAAGTGTATGTGTGTAATCGTGAGTACATACCAAATAGTGTATGTGTGTAATCGTGAGTACATACCAAATATTGTATGAGTGTAATTGTGAGTACATACCAAATATTGCATGTGTGTAATCGTGAGTACATACCAAATAGTGTATGTGTGTAATCGTGAGTACATACCAAATAGTGTATGTGTGTAATCGTGAGTACATAAAATAGTGTATGTGTGTATTAGTGAGTACATATCAAATAGTGTATGTGTGTAATCGTGAGTACATACCAAATAGTGTATGTGTGTAATCGTGAGTACATACCAAATAGTGTATGTGTGTAATCGTGAGTACATACCAAATAGTGTATGTGTGTAATCGTGAGTACATACCAAATAGTGTATGTGTGTAATCGTGAGTACATACCAAATAGTGTATGTGGGTATTAGTGAGTACATACCAAATAGTGTATGTGTGTATTAGTGAGTACATACCAAATAGTGTATGTGTGTAATCGTGAGTACATACCAAATAGTGTATGTGTGTAATCGTGAGTACATACCAAATATTGTATGAGTGTAATTGTGAGTACATACCAAATATTGCATGTGTGTAATCGTGAGTACATACCAAATAGTGTATGTGTGTAATCGTGAGTACATACCAAATAGTGTATGTGTGTAATCGTGAGTACATAAAATAGTGTATGTGTGTATTAGTGAGTACATATCAAATAGTGTATGTGTGTAATCGTGAGTACATACCAAATAGTGTATGTGTGTATTAGTGAGTACATACCAAATAGTGTATGTGTGTAATCGTGAGTACATACCAAATAGTGTATGTGTGTAATCGTGAGTACATACCAAATAGTGTATGTGTGTAATCGTGAGTACATACCAAATAGTGTATGTGTGTAATCGTGAGTACATACCAAATAGTGTATGTGGGTATTAGTGAGTACATACCAAATAGTGTATGTGTGTATTAGTGAGTACATACCAAATAGTGTATGTGTGTAATCGTGAGTACATACCAAATAGTGTATGTGTGTAATCGTGAGTACATACCAAATAGTGTATGTGTGTAATCGTGAGTACATACCAAATAGTGTATGTGTGTAATCGTGAGTACATACCAAATAGTGTATGAGTGTAATCGTGAGTACATACCAAATAGTGTATGTGTGTAATCGTGAGTACATACCAAATAGTGTATGTGTGTAATCGTGAGTACATACCAAATAGTGTATGTGTGTAATCGTGAGTACATACCAAATAGTGTATGTGTGTAATCGTGAGTACATAAAATAGTGTATGTGTGTATTAGTGAGTACATATCAAATAGTGTATGTGTGTAATCGTGAGTACATACCAAATAGTGTATGTGTGTATTAGTGAGTACATACCAAATAGTGTATGTGTGTAATCGTGAGTACATACCAAATAGTGTATGTGTGTAATCGTGAGTACATACCAAATAGTGTATGTGTGTAATCGTGAGTACATACCAAATAGTGTATGTGTGTAATCGTGAGTACATACCAAATAGTGTATGTGGGTATTAGTGAGTACATACCAAATAGTGTATGTGTGTATTAGTGAGTACATACCAAATAGTGTATGTGTGTAATCGTGAGTACATACCAAATAGTGTATGTGTGTAATCGTGAGTACATACCAAATAGTGTATGTGTGTAATCGTGAGTACATACCAAATAGTGTATGTGTGTAATCGTGAGTACATACCAAATAGTGTATGAGTGTAATCGTGAGTACATACCAAATAGTGTATGTGTGTAATCGTGAGTACATACCAAATAGTGTATGTGTGTAATCGTGAGTACATACCAAATAGTGTATGTGTGTAATCGTGAGTACATACCAAATAGTGTATGTGTGTAATCGTGAGTACATACCAAATAGTGTATGTGTGTAATCATGAGTGCATACCAAATAGTGTATGTGTGTATTAGTGAGTACATACCAAATAGTGTATGTGTGTAATCGTGAGTGCATACCAAATAGTGTATGTGTGTAATCGTGAGTACATACCAAATAGTGTATGTGTGTAATCGTGAGTACATACCAAATATTGTATGAGTGTAATCGTGAGTGCATACCAAATATTGTATGAGTGTAATCGTGAGTACATACCAAATAGTGTATGTGTGTAATCGTGAGTACATACCAAATATTGTATGAGTGTAATCGTGAGTACATACCAAATATTGTATGAGTGTAATCATTACAGTTTCGTTATTTAAATAATATAATGTTTTGATAAAATATGTAACGTCTGTTTCAGTGCATTACCAGAAAATAATTCACAGGGATATAAAACCTTCTAATTTGTTATTAGCAGACGATGACCACATCAAGGTAGGGGACAAAACTGGTGTTTCTTTGTTTGTGTTTTGTTTAAATATATATAGGCAATTACATTGCAGGGGACACAAATGCTGGTGGCTCCAATATCCTGCTGCATTTGCTAAACAATAAAGCAACCGTTATACATCTGATCCATGATAATTAATAAAGCATTATGCACTGTTTTCTTCTTGTGTTGCCTACAGTGAACTCATTTTCACAAATGCTACACTCCAAGTAGACCATATACATGTTTTAGCAGCCGTATAGTTGGGATTGGATTACCTCGTCTAGGAGACAAAAAAAAATGACTTGTCTGGGGGCGGTGGTGGGGGGGAGGTATCATTAGTGTCGCTTGGCCAATAATAAAAAAAAATATTTTGCTACCGTAGCAGTTCCATTGTCAGTTAGGTCCGACCGGGATCCTGGTCATTACCTGGTTGACGCAGTTTGCGGTGTTGATGGGTGTTGACGGCACACAACACCCTTCCACTCTGCCTTTAACTGTAGGGAAAAATCCTTGCCTTACTCAGTGCCGATCAGCAGTACACACACCCTTCGGGTCTGGCCAGACTGGGTAACGGCAGATGTAGTTGACTTATTACCCCGTCTATCTGTAGGCGTGGCATACACACATCATGCACCGCCAATGATGCTGTTGTGGCGGAAACGCCACACCCTGTCATGCTAGCAGTGGCGGCGCAAGCAAAAAAAAAAAAAGGTATAAAAGTGGACTGATATGGCTATTTCACTCATTCAGATTGCAGACTTTGGTGTGAGCAATGAATTCAGTGGTGGTGACGCCTTCCTGACCAACACAGCCGGCACTCCTGCATTCATGGCGCCAGAGACACTGCAGGATGATGCACATAACTTTCAGGGAAAGGTAAATCATTTAAGTGCACTTCTACTAACATATAAAATTGTGGCATTCTTGAAAAACACTCTTACATTTACATAGTAATACAGTAATGAAATTTCCCCAAAAAAATTCACTTGCAAGATTGGTCTTTAATGCTTAGAACAATAATTAAGTGACCTTTTAATATTTTAAAATGAAAGTAAACTCAAGAACACAAAGTCACTAAGCAACACTAACCATTCCCTTAATGTTTTAATTTAAAAGTAAACTCAAGAACACAAAGTCACTAAATAACACTAACCAATCCATTAATGTTTTAAACTAAAAGTAAACTCAAGAACACAAAGGCACGAAAGTAGATCAATTAATTTAGCGATCAGTAAATTAATGTACATCTTGAATGTGGTGGAGTATTTTTCAAACAATAAATCTTACTCCATTTAGGTAAATAAAAAAGCTATGTAGTTTTAGTGTTGTCAGTGTGGTAGATTACATTTTATTCAGCGATTATGCAGTCTGTAAAGCTTTTGTTATGTGGAATACACTAAATGAGGTTATCATCTGTTTTTATTAGCACATTTTATTTTATGGGAAAAAAAATGCTTTTATTTTATAATATAATTTTAATATTTTTAAACAGAATATGGCGTTACATCATCATATTCAAACTGTTTTCAGGCTTTAGACATCTGGGCCATGGGTGTGACACTGTATTGTTTAATTTATGGTAAAGTGCCTTTTGAAGAAGAATATGTTTTGGGCTTACATAAAAAGATTTTGAAAGACCCAGTTCATTTCCCAGAAAAGTAAGAAACTTATTTCCTTTAAGTGTTAAAATTTCTGTTCTAATTAAAGTGTTTATGTTATTTTTTTAGTTTTTTTTCTTTATTTTTTAACTCATCGTGATCAAGGTTTTAATGCAATTATTTATTAGGCCAGAGATCAGTGTCGAATTGAAAGATTTGATTCTGCAGATGCTCGATAAAAATCCTTCCACTAGAATAACTCTTCCTGAAATAAAGGTAAACTATAAATTGCAGCCTTTTGTAATATTTATCTATGTGTAATGTAATTTATTTGAGTCATGATGGCTAATTGATCCTTCTAATTTTCAATGGGTATCTGACAGTATTTTCATGGCTTTTACAGCATATAAGGACACATATTTTGCAACTATTTTGCAAGGTATAGATATGCTTTTAGGATTCTTTTGCATTCAGTAGCATATAATTAATTTTATGATTCAAAAGCTTAAGAAACCACATTTGTTATTTCAGTATATTTCTATAAAATACTTTTTAATAACATAAATTATGCATATAAAATAGTTTAAAATGTGTATCTATATTCAATGATATAATGTATGCCACTACTTGCTCTTGTATTTTAACATTGATGAAAAAATAACATGAGAAATTGTCCAAAACAGAAAAAAAAATTTTTTATCCGATATTCCTATTATTATTATACAGGATCATGATTGGGTGACTTGCCACAGTCAGTATCCTATGCCTTCAGAAGAGGCTAACTGTGAATTAATCACTTTAACTGAAGAAGATTTGGAAAATGTTGTCAAACATGTTCCTAAAATTGAAACCTTGGTAGGTGAAAGTTTTCAATTAGTACCAAAAGCTAATAATTTTATCTTAATCTGTTTATTAATAATTGATTTATTGTGCTTTTACAGATCATGGTCAAGAAGATCTTAAAGCAGAAATCTTTCAGGAATCCTTTCATTGCAACAAAACTCTGTGCAAGTGTAAAAGAAGAGTTTAAAAGAACTGGCCGTTCGAATTCAGCCCCAGAGTCTTTCAATCATACTGTAAAAAGGTTTGTTTAAATTTTATCTAGTAAGATGAAAATCACTTCTGATAAACAAACATAAAACAGCAATGTCTAAAAACTTAATTCTGTAATACTTTGGACAATTTTTTATGATATGCTTTACTGATTTCATAGCTAAAGAAAATTATTTAATAATGTATGAATGTGTTATAATTTTTAATTTGAAAAAAAAATGAAAGAATTAAAACCAATTAAACTGTAACTTATGATAAAATTGTCACAATGAGACTGGAATAGAATATTAATAGACTTAGCCTTATATTACAACGTTATGCTTTACATATTTTCAACATTGATCATTTAGAATCTATTTTATGTTAATAATAATCATTTAAATCATATTTTAGCTCCAGGAATGTTTAAGTGTGAGAAATATTTCAGTTCATTAGTAACCAGGATACATTATATATATATAAAAAAAAATTAAAATATAAAAAGGGAAATAATGTAATAGCTATTTCAGAAAGGGTAAAGACTTTTGTTATATATATGTTTAAATTATTACACATTGTAAGTAATATTTATTTCAATAAGTGAATTATAATTTCTGGTGTTTATTTTTTTTGCTTAACAGGAAAGTGTCTTCAGATGCAAATATTGATGTTCCTTTGATGGAAGACAGCTGATAGGAAACATGCAAGAGAAAATGAATCGATGTGCAAAAAAAAATAATTTAAAGAAAGGCCTTTTGGAAATTCTTTGGTTTTCTTCTTCCCATTCCAGATTAATGTGACTAAAATATTGTTAAATCTAACAATGTTTAATTAACGGCGTATTAAAAATACACTTTTTTTTTTTGTTTTTTTTACATAAATTTATTTTAACTCTTTTTCAACATTAGCTTTGAAACATTGTTTATTTAAAAAAAAAGAACTTTTTTTTTACTTTGCATCAGAAAAATGTTTGACCAATGAAAATGTCTGCATTTTTTATTATTTTGATGAAAGATGAATTTTGAAAAATGAAAGATTAATTTCCAGACAGTACAGACGTGACATTATAATGTTTCTTAAATAACTTTTTGTGTTAGGGTTTTTATACATATATTATACCAGTCAGTTGCTTTTTCTCCCCTCCTCCCCCCTATGCATTCATAAATTTTTAGGCGCATTTCAACAACCTTTTTATTTTTTTACCTACAAAAATTATTTTTTTATCAAATTTTATAAAACAACAATGTTCTATATATTGTAAATATTCATTACTTTTGCTATTATATATAAATGAATATATATATTTATTTTTTTTTTGCCACAGACTCTCAAAAGATAGCCTGTGTATTTTAAAAAATCACCTGTAAAAAAAAATATCTAAATTAATATATAATGCATAATACTTGTGTTTCCTGTGCATTCTATGATTTATTTTTTACAAGCTGCATAATATTTTAACAGATAAATACTTTTATGATTGGTTTAATTTATAACCAGTAATTAATCAAATCCATTGAAATTTAAAAGATGCGTCTGCTTTATATATATATATATATAATTCTTATTATCCTCCTTGTTTCCAAACTTTGCCTCATACCTAAATGGTACACATAAAAGTTGTGATTATTATTTCCTTTGTCGTCACTAAATAAATTATGCAACACATTTTTTTTTGTTGGGTGGGACTAATTTTATTATCATGTCTTTGTTTCTTGCATATTTTTATTTCTATATTGTCCAATCCTAAATAGTTAGCTGTCATTTTAATCATTTTTTACTTTCATACAAATTTTTTTTTTTTTTACTGGCATAATAGTGTCTGAAATTTCTGGCAATATAGTGACACGATATCTTTCAAATTTTAACTATAATAAGTCCCAAAACATTACAAGAAATCAAAGCAGCAACAAAAAAAAAATTAATCACAGAGCTAACAAAAATATTTTGACCCTCCTCTATATATGAAGTTTAAAAAAAAAACAATTTTCATAACCTTACTTTTGTTGTTTTTTTTCCAGTTAAATAATTTCCATTTGTTTTTTATATCATCATTTACTTTAAGTATTTGTAAAGTTCTTAACTTATCCGCAGTAAATTGTTTTTTAATAGATTTTTAAGTCTAGCCCACAGCCATTTCTATGATTTTTTTTTTTCTTTCCTTTTTTTATAAATTAACCTCAAGTCCATATGGGTATTCAACATAAGCTAATACATGTATTAGTAAATGCTGGTGGGTAATTTGTTGGGTACCTAACTCTTTGATATGCTATGGCCTCAGAACTAATCAAGCTCAGCTTGATTTGGTTTTATTGACTAATGTTCCAAATTTGTACCTTATTATTTGAATTTACTTAATTGTACACAAACAAAAATTACCAATGTCTGCGATAAAGAATACCGTATATATAAGTAATATATATCTGTGCTTATGTTCCTTTTTTTTTCATTAACTGTAAGGATGAAAGGTTTAACTCTTTTTTTATTAATTAAATGGCCTTTGTCAAACCTTTTTTTTCATCCCCACCATAGCCTAGAGTGCAATGGCCATGGTGCCATCTACCAGAGTAGCATAACACCTTTACTTCATTTAACATCAGGTACCCATTTTCAGCTAAGTGGACTGTCACCATTACCTGAAAAAATTGTGGATTTCACATCTGGAATTGAATCTTGGACCTTACAATAGCACTCTGCTTCGCACGAACAGTTGTCTTGCAATATCCTTAGAATTCCCCACATAAATGAGATTTCCCCCTAATAACCTGATTCTGCTGTAGTTGTTCATGGGGGCGGATGGTCATGAGTCATGTGCTTGACTGTCGAACTGAGTGTCCCTGGTTTGATCTCCGGTGAGGACCAATGGATATTTCAGGTCATGATTAAAGTCCCAGCTATATCTCCCATGGTGCCTCCATGGCCATTGCACTATCAGCTATGGTGGGGATGAAAGAATGGCACTATAAAAAATGTCCCATATAGTGGTTTATAGGATCTAAGAGATTTCATCTCATCCTTACAGGGACTTCACACACTGTAAAATAAATGTGTGTTGGATGACCATTATATTCTGAAACTTGGGAACTTAAATACAGCAGTCATAAAATTAACAAATAATTACATGATGCCAAACATTCTTTTTAACAAATATTGATGTATATTTTTATCAATACTATTTAGACATTTAAAAAAAAAAATAAAACTATTTAATGCTTAACCAAAAAGCATTCATATACTGAATATTATTTGTCAAAAAAGGTTTTTAAATTTTTTTTTAAATATTTTTTTTTAATAAATCCCTTTTGATTGACTTTATTTAAAATATATCATGTAATTTATACTTTTTTTTTTATTTGTTCATATGTTAAAGTCATTATTGGTAAACATGTCTAATTTCTTCTTTACACAAACTTTACTTATTTTTGTTTCCTATCTCCCCCCCCCCCCCCCAATCCCTTTTAATAAAATAAATAATGTTATCTATATTTTGTATACCTGTGTACATACTTTTGTACACAAGTTTAAAATGATTTATACAAAATTTAAATGTGTTTTCTCTTTACTTTTATACATTGTATGTATTAATAATAGAACAAGGTGCTCTTTATACTGCTATAAAAAAAAGGAAGTGTGAGAGTAGGTAAGGCTGATAAAAAAAAATGGGGACATTATTCTAAAAATCAGAAATAGATTGATGATTTATCATTTCTGTAAAGGGAGGTGCAGCTAAGTTGCCAAACTGTTATGATTTGTACACTTTTTAGTAAATGTTTCTTTAAACGTTTTCGTGAAACAAGATGCAGTGAATTATTGCTATGATCAAAGACTTAACCTTTTGAAGTTTGATCTTATTATTTCATTGAACTATAGAGAGTTCATAAAAGAAAAAAACATTTTCGACAGCACTCGCAAAAATTCTTCCAATTTTCTTCAGTACATATAATAGACAAACATTTTTCCATTTTTTAAATGGACTCATTGTTTTCATTTCAATATTATCTCCATTCCTCATTTTGAATGACAAATGCAAGAAACAGTTCATCTTCACAAACAGAAAAACAACATTTTAAAATTGTAAAATTCCTGAAAAGTGTGAAGCAATAATCAATACCGTAATAACAAATTTCCCTTGATTATTTTAATCTTAAAAAAATTTTTTTTTTTCAACCATAAGTCCATCAAGTTATAAATGACTATCACCTGACTGAGAAAATACTTGAATAAAAGGAGGAAATATTTTAGAATTTTTATGTCTCCTAAATTTGTAGTGCAGTAGGAAACAGATAGCCTATCTGAATACACTTTTTGACCAAATAACCTTTATCAATGAATACATAATAATAAAAATATAGAATTCAGAAAAAAGAGAAAATTCACCCTAGTGACAAAGACGGTAACACAGTATTTAACATCAGCGGTTTATTTAATTTTTTTTTTTACAAAATAATGAATGCATGAATGAACAATAGTTTGAACAGTTAATTAGCAATAAAAAGTGTCCCAATTAAAAAGTGTAATATTTCACGTCACTTGTTAATTCAATTGGTGGCCCTATAATGCTGAGAGCCCTAATGGTTAAAAGTGTTTTATAGTTTGTCTCCTTTTGTTTGTCATTATACCATTTTCTAAAATGAAAGCAATGTCAATGAAAGCAGCATTCCTTTTTTTTAAATTTGACTGTTGAAGTTCTTTATAATTAATAAAAGTTTTCAGTGAGAATCAGTAATTAAATAATAGAACACAAAATGTATACAAATTCAACAAAGAGCCGGATTTAGCTACCATTAAACTTGACATCATACTTTGTGAGATATTTACATGATTTTTATTTTACTTTCTTAAGACAAAAATATGCTGAGTCATGTAAGTATCAGTATACCATGATTATTGTGAAATAATAATTAATATACAAAATATATGTAACAATGACAATGCAATACGATGTTTGGATCTACTGAAAAGTTGATACAAAAAAAAATAATTGGTAAAACATTTTTCTTTACAAGTGTCACTAAAAAAATAGGAATCAATAATACATATAGTAACAATACATCAATAATACATGTAGTAACAATACTTCAAATGTTGACAGGCGCCGTTGTTTTTAAACTGTCATAATTTTAAAAGCCTTTTAGCAACTTTGTTTTTTTACACTGTCAATTACAAAATTTAAAGCTCATGATGTGGCTATACAAATTACATTTGAAATATTGATGTACTATAAAATTACACACAAAAAAAAAAAACAGCAAAAACTACCAAATAAACACGTGTAAGAATGACAATGTTTCAACATGGTCAAACTAACAGCATGTGTATCATTTCTATATTTCAGCTAGATGTCATTAATGATTTTCAAGTGATCACATTATTACAGTCGTGCTGGATGCAGATAACCATCGAATACCAGTGCCAAGTTTTGTTCCATAGATTTCTGTGTGAAGTTTTTATTTCCACCCCGTGTACAGAGTGGTGCCAGGTCGTTCTCACACCACCTGAAAATAAAAAATGTAGGGGAAAAGAAAGTTTGAGGCTGGGGGGCTAATATGATAATCTGTGTCAAACTAAACTATACTTTCTTAATATAAGACATCAACACTCTTGGATAAACCCAAGTCAAGCCTTGAAAGTGACCGAGATATAAAATAATTTATTTGTAGGTTTGACATTAATTAATTTTTATATTGTTGTACCTTATGGCTGTGAGAATGTCATTTGGTGTTGCGTCTTTTTGAGTGGCATGCTCTATCAATAGTGCACCTAAAAATAAAGATTACAGAAGAAAAGTTTCAAACATTGAGAATGAACTCCACAGAATCATTAATACTGAATAGAAAATAGATGATGTGCAAAGTTTTAGAATTACAGAACAATCTGATGATACAATGAGTAAACTGATTCAAACAATCAGAGGACTAATTACACTGATAAACAAGTTTTGTATTTCTTATTTGTCATTAACGTTTTTGGAATCAGTTTTTGATGCTGATTTTGAATCTGTAAATCATTTTGCTCTATCAGATCAAATTATTAAGATATTGCCGAACAAAGTTTTGTATTCCAAACAGGAATAGACTGCTGACAGCATAATTTTATGCACACAAACGCACGCACCTGCGCGTACACACAAGTTCACAAACACACATACCTCGTAATTATATACGTATATTGGCAATGTTCTTTTTTTTCTGCAGTTTCAGACTTCATAAAAGGAGCAGTGAATGTGGCAATTGCAAGTTGTTTAAAATATGGCGACCAGAGGATGCGTAAATTCACCGGATCTGTTTTGCTATGTGTGCGGCTTTTTCACAAAAAAGTCTCATCAGAAGACTTTCACGCCGTTACTGAAGAAAGCTTATCAACTTTATTTTGACTCAAAGGTGGATTGTGTTAAGTCGTGGGCACCACAGTTCATCTGTTCGATATGTTCATGCAACTTGCATGGTTGGATGAGGAAGGCAAAGAAAAACAACCACATGGCATTCGGAGTTCCTATGATATGGCGTGAGCAAAGCAATCACTCCACAGATTGTTATTTTTGTTTGGCAAACATCAATGGAATTTGTTATAAAACTCGTACAACTGTCAATTACCCAAACGTTCCATCAGTTTCAAAACCAATTCCACACGATCCTGTCATTTGTCCAGTACCACAATCGCCTGTAGAATACACAATAGACGAAGAGAAGGATGAAGAAAGTGATGTTCCATCTTGTGCCGATGACTCAGACCCTGACTACAAAGCTGCCGGAGAAGGAATTCATTTGATGAATTATGCTGAACTTTGCGACCTTGTGCGAGATCTGGCGCTAACAAAAGGACAAGCTGAACTTCTTGGTTCACGGTTAAATGAATTTAATTTGCTTGCACCAGGTACAGCTACAGCAAACTTTCCTCACAGGCATAAACAGCTTGTTCAATACTTTGATGTGACTGGCAGTATTTGCCACTGCACAGATGTTGACGGCCTTATGAGAAGTCTTGGTGTCGAACACAATGTTGAAGATTGGCGACTGTTCATTGACTCGTCAAAGACTAGCTTAAAAGCAGTATTGTTGCACAATAGAAACAAATATGCTTCAGTACCAGTTGGATATTCTGCCCACATGAAAGAGACATATGAAAACATGAAACTGTTGGAAACAATACTATCGCGTGTACAACTGGAATGTCTGCGGCGATCTAAAAGTAATAACTATTTTGATGGGAATGCAGACAGGGTACACGAAGTACATGTGCTTCATATGCGAATGGGACAGCCGAGATAAGAAGCACCACTATACAAAAAAGAATTGGTCGATCAGAGACGGAATGCAACCAGGAAACAAAAACGTTCTTCATCAACCGTTGGTTGATTGTGACAAAATTCTCATGCCACCGCTTCATATAAAATTAGGACTGATGAAGAACTTTGTCAAGGCATTAGACAGCAAATCGGATGCATTTATATACCTATGCAAAACAAGTTTCCAGAGCTCATTTATGCTAAAGTCAAGGAAGGTATTTTCATAGGTCCACAAATAAGAAAAATCATGGCCGATGAAGACTTTCAAAACACTTTAAGTCATCCTGAAAAAGATGCGTGGGTGGCATTCAAGTCAGTCGCACCCAATTTTCTTGGAAATAAGAAGTCTGTCGACTATGAAACAGTTGTAAAGAAATGCATTAGTGCCTACAAACACCTGGGATGCAATATGTCTCTGAAAATTCATTTACTCGATTCATATCTAGACTTCTTCCCAGAAAACCTAGGCGCAGGAAGCGATGAACATGGCGAACGCTTCCACCAGGACATTTCTGTGATGGAGTCACGCTACCAGGGCCGGTGGAGTGCAGCGATGTTAGCTGACTACTGTTGGACTCTAAAACGCGACTTGCCAAGTACTCAGTACAAGCGGAAGTCCACAGCCAAGAAATTCAAACCATGAACATTTTAAACATTTTACACATGCATTTGACTTTAAATGGAATATATTTTTTACATATAATTTTATTAGTTAGAACTGATTTCATGCTTGTGTTTAATATTTTTACATTAACTGCAAAAGAGAATATATGGTTTCAAAATTTTATTTTTATACATATTGGAGTATTATAACTATAATAAAAAAATTAAGATTGCGGATTTCTTAAAATTGGAGGCTGATAGAGACAAATGGTTTGCATATTCGAAATCAGCGTGTGTAAATTGAGTATGATTAGATGATGGGTACCAAGAAATCCACGATAAATTATTTTTTGTTTTCCAGTGTTATTTACCTGTCAATCCCTAACAAACTTGGCCATGACGTCATCAATACTGCTATTTAGGACATGTATACACATGTAAATTCGTATCTGTTATTTTTTTTAACTAGATTTGTTTGGAGTAAAGAGTAAGGGTGATAGGTAGGGAGCGACCGATAATCGGATCGGTATCGGACCGATATTGGCACTATCGGTTAATATCGGATCGACCGATTTTTGTAGGGAGCGACCGATAGTCGAACCGATATTGGCAATATGCAGGCCCGTAGCCAGGTCAAAGTAAGCAGGGGGGAACCAATACCCAGCAAGGGGGCACCTTTACTTTTTCTTTATTTTTTCCTCTTTTTCTTCTTTTTTAAGCGGAGGGCACTCCACACCTAGCGGGGGGGGGGCACTGCTCCCAGTGCCCCCCCTTGGCTACGGGGCTGGCACTATGGGTTAACTATCGGACCGGCCTTTTTTTGGCTGCCGATACATTGTTTTTTTTTCACAAGAGAGTTGCAGAAAAAAAATCCGTAAATAACCCAATTCTATAACCAGATTAGAGAAGATTTAAAAAAAAAAGGGAAAAAAAACCCGTACACAGAAATTGTCACGTCCATAAAAATTGCATCAGCGATATAACCTTGAAACAATAGGATTGGCATTTCTTAATTCTAATGTTTGACCTTGCATGAACATCTGTGTGTATTTTTTTTTGGGATGGTAATTTTGGGGGGGGGGGTAAACAAGACTTACGTGTGGGCGAAGTGTTATGAAATATGACAGGAAAGGGGTGAACATGGGTTGACATACGCCATTAAATTAGGAACTATAGCACGAGAAAAACACGTGTTTGGAATTGTTGTTGATTAAAAAAAAATCGGTATCGGTTCAAATGCTGGGGAAAAATATCGGTATCAGACTATCGGTAAAAAGGCATATCGGTCGCTCCCTAGTGATAGGTTGTGTGTTTACGTCATCATTGATCATTATTCCAGTATTCCGGTAATATTTTTTAAAGTGGGGAGAAAAATATTCTCGTAATTGAGAATTTTTGAACGCAGACGAACAGTTTCAGTTTTGTCAGCATGTGACCTTTATCAACCTTTCTACTTTGACACCAAGGCTGTCTGAGTCTACGAAAAGAGAGAGAGAAGATTCTTCCTTCTGTTAGAACAAAATTCTATGTGAAAACAAACACAATATTTTTTTGTTAAGGTTTTCGGTTTCATAAAAAAAAAAATTTTATTTATTTTCTTCATATTTTGATAATCTGAACACGTTTGTCAGGATTGATCACCCACCTTATGTGGTGTGTGTGTGTGTGGGGGGGGGGGCAGCGCAGGATTTACGTATAAGCTACACAAGGTATAGATTAGGGCCCCCACTTTCTTGGGAGCCCCACAAAAATTGTCCGACTGAGCAACTGCCATATTTTAGAAGTATTCGGCACTGGCGTATAATATCTGGACTTATAAAGGGCCCCCATTTCTTTATTGCTTAGGGCCTTATCAAGTCTACATCCGGCCCTGTAAGGAGAAGTGCTCTCTGCTTATAGTGACCCTTGTTTCTGAACCGGGTGTGCAGTATTATGGTTCCCGGGTTCGAATTACATCAGCATAAGCTAAACACGCCCTTTTGTTTTGCCGCCACTGACACTTATGCTTTGTCTATGCGATGCCTCAAACATGAAGGGGGTAGTCCTTCCCGTACGGAAGTGATTCTTCCACCAATCAGGGTATGACATCT
Source organism: Bulinus truncatus (assembly GCA_021962125.1). NCBI lineage: Eukaryota > Metazoa > Mollusca > Gastropoda > Planorbidae > Bulinus > Bulinus truncatus. Next base: position 197,566 of record JAGDYQ010000199.1, on the reverse strand, counting down.
GCCGTACTTTAAAAAAAATGTATGGCTTAATAAAGGGGAGGCATTTCTAGAGCGACACTAACTCTAGCTACGCCACCGTGGCTATGACATGAAGGAAATAAGTCACTAATGTAACTTTCCCAATACTAGCTACTGTGTCGATAATGGATCAACTGGCAAACATTTCAGAATAACAGCTAATCCGACTTCCACAACTTCGCCCCTTCCACATAGGAGTCCAATCTTACGTTATTGGGATCCCAGGTAAGGATTAATTTGGGACCCTAGGCAACGATAATTGTAGTGAACCAAACGGCAAAAATACTGACAATTCTACTGTTTGCAAATGTTGGGCCCCTAAAAGTCATTTACAACTGGGGCCATCTCTGATAACTCCCAACTCCCAACGCGATAGTCATGAAGCAGTAATCTTCTATAGATAAAATTCTCTTCGTCGCCCAACTATGCGGGACACCACCACGTAGTAAGAAGCAAGTCTATATATAGATAGATTAGTCGCGTTTGCGGAATTCCCGAATGAGTCAAAGCATTATATATAATTGCGGTCAGCAACCCGAGGTTCACTTAAATAAAGAATACCATTACCTAGGTAACAAAGAGGCATGGCAATTTTGATTTAATTTTCAGAGACATATTTGTTGGCGAGAAGAGATGTCGATCGTTGATTTTAAACACATAACCAATAGATATTACTAAAAGTTTTTCATATACATTCCAATATTCTCGTTTGTAACTTACATGTTTGAGTGTAACAGTATCAATACTTGCAGTGCCGTAGAGAGCTTAACTCGCGCTCGTGGCACAATACCTTTTTAATACCTTTTTAGAGCCCCCCCCCATTCGAAAAACATATAATATTTTATGCAAAATATACCATTTGGCGCCCATTTGTGATTAGCGCCCGGGGAATGTCTCTGAATACTAGTTTTTTTTATTTCCAGGTGAGATTTTTTTCCCCATTTTTATTTAGTGTAAATATTTCTATTGCCAATGGTTTATATCTCCCCACCCTCTCATTCGTTTTTTTTATTTCCCCTAATTAAAAGTCACATTTTAGTTCAGTTTTGAGACATGTATGTACCATATGACTCAGCAATGATGAAGAAAGTCGCTTGAACATTTGATCCACAGGAACTGATGTTGAGAGTGAAGGGAACGACAGAGCGGACGTTGAACTGCCTGGACACCAGAAAGATCTGTGGATCGATGCTCTGTTCTACAGTATGTAATACAGTAAAAATATCATTTGGTGTTGAAGAGTATCTTATAAGAGGGACAAAATTTCGTAACAACTTAAGAGTAAATAAAATGCTATGATACCAAGTATTATTAAAATGACATTAAATCTGTACATTATTTTATATACCAAGTATTATTAAAATATTAAATCTATACATTATTTTATATACCAAGTATTATTAAAAATGACATTAAACTTGTACATTATTTTTGAACTAAACTGAATGAAAAAAGTTAAATAAATAATTTATCCAAAAAAAATGTCATAATTTATATTCAGTGATTTAAAGATGGTAATAATGTTACTCTTGACCAAAGGTGATTATGTTCCAACTGACAGATGGTGATGGCTTCAATTTAAAGACGGTAATGATGTTACTCTTGACCGAAGGGGATGATGTTCCAATTGACAGATGGTAATGTGGTTTCAATTTAAAGATGGTAATGATGTTACTCTTGACCGAAGGTAATGATGTTCCAATTGACAGATGGTAATGTGGCTTCCATTGACAGGTGGCGAGGCTCCAGTGATTCTAGGGTTATTGAACGCTGACGAAACAGATAGAGTTGCTGCAATACTGGAATGTTTCTTCCCTGCCCAGGCCACCAGTGATGCTTTGAGAAATATACTCACCAATTCAGGACAGTATAGCTCTCTAGCTGGTAGAGTTCCTCTCACCTGGCCATATTATTCTTACCAGGTTTGTTGATGTTTTATTGATGATGTAGTCTTATAAAAAACTGACCGTTTGAAGTTATATTTTATGACATATTTACTTTACAACAACAGCAGCAACAACAATATTAACAGGAATAACAACAGAAAAAAAAACAATAATAACAACGGCAACAACAGTAACAATAACAACAACAACAACATCAACAACATTAACAGCAACAAAATAACAACAATAAAACAGCAACTATAACAACAGTTATATCCCCCCTTAGACTTGATCGGTGGGCTAGATTATTTTTGGTCTCGGACAGATCTGATTTTTTTCATAATTGTATTACAATTTAAAGATAAATTATGTTGTAGAAATACAAACAAACAAACAAATACACAAACAAACAAACAAATATTTAAAGGGAATTATTTCACATTTTGTCCTTTGGTTTTCATGTTCAAAAACCGCAGAAACTTTTGGAAACTGTAGATTAAAAAAAAAAACAATTATCGAATCCTGACGCGAGCAAGACTCCATTTTGAATTCTTGTTTTCCGCTTTTGATTTAAAGCAGAGCTCAGAAGCCATTATCATATTAGATAATATAGACCATGTATTATACTTTCTAAAAAAAATTGATTGAATAATTTATATTTATAATTTTTTTGAAAAAAAAATATTTTGTTTCGAAAAAAATCCTCACCAAATACCTACAAATGAATGTGATTTTTTTATATTAAATTTTTAAATTTTATTTCATAAATTTAAAATATTTATTTTTCCCGTTCAATAAACGCAGTTTGCGTTGCCAGACGGGGAAAAAGGTGGCATAAACATTTTAGGAGAAATTAAGGGGAGGGGGGCGGCATGGAGGGTTCCTCGTGCTAAGACAGTGCCTTCGTCATTAGCACATGTTAATTTGATAAATAATGCTGGCATAAATACATTCTAATAAAAGCTCATGTATTTTTTTTTCAACATTGGTGTATAAATAAAAAAAAATTTAAATTATAATCCATCTCACTCTATAAGAATATTCTATCAGGTATATAGGCAATATTCTATCAGGTATATAGGCAATAATCTATCAGGTATATAGGCAATATTCTATCAGGTATATAGGTAATATTCTATCAGGTATATAGGCAATATTCTATCAGGTATAGAGGCAATATTCTATCAGGTATATAGGCAATATTCTATCAGGTATATAGGCAATATTCTATCAGGTATATAGGCAATATTCTATCAGGTATATAGGCAATATTCTATCAGGTATAGAGGCAATATTCTATCAGGTATATAGGCAATATTCTATTAGGTATATAGGCAATATTCTATCAGGTATATAGACAATATTCTATCAGGTATATAGGCAATATTCTATCAGGTATATAGGCAATATTCTATCAGGTATAGAGGCAATATTCTATCAGGTATAGAGGCAATATTCTATCAGGTATAGAGGCAATATTCTATCAGGTATAGAGGCAATATTCTATCAGGTATAGAGGCAATATTCTATCAGGTATATAGGCTGTATTCTATAGATAATATATAATCTGCAGGTATTAGAATATAAACAATGGACATTTTTTATCTTCGGTTGGACAGGTCAGATGAATATATATTGCGGAGGCCAGCAACCCTTCCAGAAGAAATCTGCCCCATCCAACATCTTGTACGGCCAGTTTAAAATTATAAACACAGTTCGCAATAGAAGAGCCTAGACGACAGAGTGACTGCTGTTGACCACTGACAGTATTTTGGTTTCTTCAACACAAAATAAGTTAAAAAATTGAATGATTTTTGGAAATGAGATAATATTTAAATGTTTTTTTTTTAAATTTGAAATAGAGAACCGGTTAAAAATTAATATGCATAAGGCCTAGCTATTTTGTGGACGGATGGCCGAGTGGTGTAGATACTCGACTATCGACCTGATAGTCCTGGGTTAGATCCTCGGTGAGGCCCATGGAATTTTTCCAGGTGAAATTGGGTGCAAAGTCATCCCATAAGTCCACCCAGCTTTAAATGGGTAGCTGACTTAAGTTGGGGAAATAAAGGCGGCTGGGCGTTGTGTATAACCACACAATCCCTTCATATGCCGAGGTTATAGAAACAGATGAATTCTACACTTCAACTGTCCCAAATGGCCCGTTAGGGCTAAGGGAACTTTACTTTATTTTACTAGCTATTTCAATACTGGTGTGCAACGATTGGTCAGCAGTATGTAGCGATGGTTACCAATATGTAATAAAGTAAATAGATAAAAAATAACACTAGAAATGTAATAGAATATATGAACAAACGTTGTAATATTATCACAATTCAACCCATAATTGCACAATTAAATATCTAATTTTATAATCATCTAATGGCCGAAGTCACTAGACAAGATCCGTTCCCGATTGACATTGATCGGTTGTCATGTGTTATTGAATACAGATGACGAAATTTGTCTGGCGTTGGCAGGACAGATAACAAACTGCAGTTCCTGCCTTGAGTCTGATAACTCTTCGTGAATTTACCCTCGTTCCACCTGGCCATTACGCGGTCCACGCTGACAAATGTCACCCCGACCTTGGCCGCCACAAACCCGTACATGAAGACATCGTCTATTCAAAAGAAGGGCGTCCGTCTGGCCGATTCCACCATCTTGCCGGGAAGGTCAGAGGTCAGCGCCGCGAAGTAGCCCCGGCAGTGCTGAAACTGGTACTTGTCCTCTTTGATCTCCTCTCTCTGCATCGCCCATTTGCCCTTTCTCCACACAACGTCACACATCAGTGTGTTGGTCTCGTCGGTGCTGACCAGTTGACCCCAGACCTTGAAAAAGTGCTGGACATCCAGGTATACGTCGTCGTCAGTTCGGAGCATGAGCTTTAGTCCTCTGCAGTGGTCGCTGACCCACTTGTAGACAAAGATGGTCTTGTAGGTCAGGTTCTTGTAGGAGTCGACAAAGTTTCCCTGGACCAGGTCTCCGAACTGTTGACTTTCGTTGACCAGCTGTGAGTGGAGAGTGGCATTCTTTACGAGACCAATGAAAAATATCACCTGTTTTGGAAAAATTAAAATAAAAATGTGTGTTAGTATAATACTTACAAGGGATGTTTTTTGTCTGGTGAATTATCTTCCCCTGATTTAATTAACAGGGCAATTAAAACTTCAGGATGACGCAATTGGACTGTCAATCAACAGCGACTGAACCAAGGCGTCACGGACAAACTAAGTTAATTGTGTGTGCAATAATACAGTTAAACTGTTAGAGTGAAGTATATTTTGTGCAATCAAGTCTGATTTTGGTTAGCCACTGGCAAACTAGGCCCCGTGGGCCAAATGCGGCCCGTTAGACTGTATAATCTGTATAATCGTTTGAGAGTAAAGCACAGCAGCTAGCATTTTATGTTATGAAATTTACATTTAATTCTTTTTAGTTAATGCCTAAAACTCCATTCATCTGTTCATGGTCCGGCCCGCCGGTCTAAATCACGAGCCCAATGTGGTCCGCGACTCAAAAAGTTTGCCAACCCCCCTCACCCCACTGGATTAGTTGCTCATTACATAATGGACGGTTGGGAAAAGAAATTTCTGAAAATTATAAACAACACTGTTTAGTAAAAAAAAAACAACAACTTGTTATTTTAATTAAAAACAATAACCGGGAATTTAATTTTTTTATGGTTCAAATTGGGTTTTATTCTATTTTATCATCAATTGTTCCTGCATCCATCTCTATATCTATTTTGTACAGGTTTTTTTTACTAGGCTACCAGAACAGACTCGTAAACATAGCGTTGATACTAGAGAGTTCATCAGCCAAAGGCACTTGTTTCAAAATTTTAATCTAATCGTTTTCTCCGCTCAAAACTTCTTGGGTTTTTTTGTAAATGATTTTCTAGGCACTTTTTAATGATAGATTTTCTTGTGAAATTTTACATACATGTTCTTGCTCCATGACAGTGAATGATTAAATAATTAATTATCAGTTCATTATTTTTAATTTGTATTTTTAACAAATACGAGTAAAACAAATTCTCATGTACTAATCAAGGGAAGTAGCAGTGTTTAAATATGACGCACAACACTAGTAATTGGGTTACTTCCCTTGTATTAATAATACAAATACATGTATGCATTTCCAGCTGAGATATTCTCACATCAATTGCTTGAAATTGGGTTGAAACGGGTCGGTTGATGTGACATCAGGGCAAATTTCACTGCCCCAAAAATAAATATATATATATATATATATATATATATATATATATATATATATATATATATTTTAGAAAACGGTTATTCTTATCGTGACTTGTGATAAAAATGCCTGTAGCTGATACAGAAATGAACTAATAGAAATTCAAATTATTTTCATCTATGGTGGTGTTTACATTTTTTTAAATAAATTCTGAATCTATACTTTGGTACACACACATATATTGAATGAAAGTCAACTAAATTTAACCTTTGGTACACACACACATATTGAATGAAAGTCAACTAAATTTAACCTTTGGTACACACACACATATTGAATAAAAGTCAACTAAATTTAACCTTTGGTACACAAACACATCTTGAATGAAAGTCAACTAAATTTATTCTTTGATACACACACATATTGAATGAAAGTCAACTAAATTTAACCTTTGGTACACACACATATATTGAATGAAAGTCAACTAAATTTTACCTTTGGTACACACACACTTATTGAATGAAAGTCAACTAAATTTTACCTTTGTACACACACGTATTGAATGAAAGTCAACTAAATTTAACCTTTAATCTGTAGGGATAAGTTTTCTGAGAGTCCGTGTACAGCCATCTGAACGCTTGTCTCTTTGCCTCGTTGCTAGGCGCCGTGTGAACAGCCATGATAGCGTCGTATGAATCTGCTTCCTGGCAACCATGTTGACTTCCCAAAATGACCTGAAAGAAAAAAAAAGTTGAATGTTGGGATTACAATAACACGGCTAGCGGGCCAAACATGACACGCCGCTACAATTTCCTGGCACGTCAAAAAAAGTTTAAATTATAGAAAGAAAAAGAAAAGATATTCCAATTACTACTTATAATAGCATTAGTCTATTTACTTTTAAAATTTTGTAACATTGATAAAATCCTATCTGCTTTCCATAGTCTGATATTTTATGGACGTTTTATTTTGATGTAAACCTTCTTGGTCATACTGTCGGGGGTGTTTCTATTGATGGGGAAATTAGTCTGCTGCATATGGCACCCACTGGAATTAACAAAAACCCGGCCCTTGCCGGGGGGGGGGGAGATAACCGGAGGGGAGGGTAAATAAAGAGGGGAGGGAGGGAGGGTTTCCAGGATAAAGGGATTTAATAGTTAGGAGTTGTTCAAATGTGTTCCTTTTATCCAACATTATTAGAGGCCAAATGTTTGAGAGCGGTAGACTTAACAGATTTTCGCCTAGACTTCCAAGTGTACCTTTTGCCCAACATCTGTAGCTTGCCACATGAGCTCAAGGTGGCGGTGTGTCTATGTGGCGGTGTGTCTATCTATGTGGCGGATTGTCTGTCTATGTGGCGGTGTATCTGCCTATGTGGCGGTGTGTCTGTGTATGTGGTGGTGTGTCTGTCTGTGTGGTTGTGTTTATAGGCGGCACTTATCTATTTGCAAATGTTTCTAAAAATTTCCTTTTAAAATTCTCAACGCGACCGAGTGTACAAGAGCCACGGAGGCACTACGGAGGACATAGGTCGCTGGAGTCTATGGGCCTTATACCCCCATGCCTTTACCACGCCCATTGGGTAAAACAACCAACGGCTGATGCAGCAGCCAGAAAAACTAAGACTCCTCACAAACTTTGACTAATGAGACCCATCTGTACCATTATAACCCCAAAAGGAACCATTTCTTTCAGACATTATAAAAACAAGAATTACGTATAGTGGTATTTAGGCCTAACCTATAGTGGTATTTAGGCCTAACCTATAGTGGTATTTAGGCCTAACATATAGTGATATTTAGGCCTAACATATAGTGGTATTTAGGCCTAATTACGAGTTTTAAAAAATCTTTGTGTTTTTCTTTTCTTAGACTCAGGTTACAATGTAATTTTTATTCAAATTAATGTCTCACGTTCAAATTACTGTCTCACGTTCATATTACTGCCTCACGTTCATTTTACTGTCTCACGTTCAAATTACTGTGTGACGTTCAAATTACTGTCTCACGTTCAAATTACTGTCTCACGTTGAAATTACTGTCTCACGTTGAAATTACTGTCTCACATTCAAATTACTGTCCCACGTTGAAATTACTGTCTCACGTTTAAATTACTGTCTCACGTTCAAATTACTGTCTCACGTTGAAATTACTGTCTCACGTTCAAATTACTGTCTCACGTTCAAATGACTGTCCCACGTTGAAATTACTGTCTCACGTTCAAATTACTGTCTCACGTTGAACTTACCGTCCCACGTTTAAATAACTGTCTCACGTTTAAATTACTGTCTCACGTTGAAATTACTGTCCCACGTTGAAATTACTGTCTCACGTTGAAATTACTGTCTCACGTTCAAATTACTGTCTCACGTTCAAATTACTGTCTCACGTTCAAATTACTGTCTCACGTTCAAATTACTGTCTCACGTTCAAATTACTGTCCCACGTTCAAATTACTGTCTCACGTTCAAATTACTGTCTCACGTTCAAATTACTGTCCCACGTTGAAATTACTGTCTCACGTTCAAATTACTGTCTCACGTTCAAATTACTGTGTGACGTTCAAATTACTGTCTCACGTTCAAATTACTGTCTCACGTTGAAATTACTGTCTCACGTTGAAATTACTGTCTCACATTCAAATTACTGTCCCACGTTGAAATTACTGTCTCACGTTTAAATTACTGTCTCACGTTCAAATTACTGTCCCACGTTGAAATTACTGTCTCACGTTCAAATTACTGTCCCACGTTGAAATTACTGTCTCACGTTTAAATTACTGTCTCACGTTCAAATGACTGTCCCACGTTGAAATTACTGTCCCACGTTGAAATTACTGTCTCACGTTCAAATTACTGTCTCACGTTCAAATTACTGTCTCACGTTCAAATTACTGTCCCACGTTGAAATTACTGTCCCACGTTCAAATTACTGTCTCACGTTCAAATTACTGTCTCACGTTCAAATTACTGTCTCACGTTCAAATTACTGTCCCACGTTCAAATTACTGTCTCACGTTGAAATTACTGTCTCACGTTCAAATTACTGTCTCACGTTCAAATTACTGTCCCACCTTCAAATTACTGTCTCACATTCAAATTACTGTCTCACGTTCAAATTACTGTCTCACGTTCAAATTACTGTCTCACGTGACATATAATGAATTGCACGAGTGAAATTTGAGGCTCTATTAGGGGTTGGGGAAGTCAAACAAACATATCAGTATCAAGTTCGATTTTAAAAAAGATTTTTGTACAGTATATAACTATATAAAAAACTCAGTTTCTCTATTAATAATAAGTTACACCATATCATGTCGCTCATTCACCCCTCTCAACAACGGCCACACAGACGAGTTGCGACCGAGCAATGTTCGAAGCCTTCCATTCTATGAAATAATGGCACACATGTCTAAATAATCTCATACATTGTCAGTAAACTTCAACGGATTTTTTTTTCAAATGCTTAGCCTCGTCTTGAAGTATTGCAAATGCTTAGCCTCGTCTTGAAGTATTGCAAATGCTTAGCCTCGTCTTGAAGTATTTCAAATGCTTAGCCTCGTCTTGAAGTATTTCAAATGCTTAGCCTCGTCTTGAAGTATTTCAAATGCTTAGCCTCGTCTTGAAGTATTTCAAATGCTTAGCCTCGTCTTGAAGTATTTCAAATGCTTAGCCTCGTCTTGAAGTATTTCAAATGCTTAGCCTAATATCATATACTAGTGAGGCTGGCTCTGGGTGAATGAAATCTGACAGAAGGGATAACAAAGAAATATACGACATACTGCAATAGAAAACAGCATGTGGCCTTTATTGCTATGAAAAGAATACGATATGAACAGAAATAACAAAGACATATAATAAGAAATCCTTCTTGTGTTTAGAATGACGGATGCAAAAATTTCCAGTTTTGGAATTCCCCGAGCGACGGTAGTTTTCATATCGTGCGGTGTATGCGTTATATTTAAGGATGTTCATGGCAAAAAAAAGCAAAAATGTTATTTTCTATTACAGTATTACAAAGCACACCGCACAATATGAAAACTACCTGAGGGAATACACGCATAGGTTGGACGATTGTGTATTTAAGGTTAGACGATTACGTATTTAAAGATATATATGCCCCGTTTTGAAGTTTAGCTTGTTGCATAGAACGTGGGAAACCTAGCCAAGTATTTTTGTACGATGATAAAAAGAATACTACTTCCTTTTTCTATCTATCAATTTGTATTTTGTTAAAATTCTTTTGTTGCATTCTTTACAGCCTTTTTTTTTTAAACAGAAGAAAATGTACAAAACCTGAATTCCCATTATTTTTATTGAGTTTCTTTATTTTTTTTACACAAAAATAAATAAATAAATAAAACAACATAGGGGTTGTTTCTCACTAAATGAAAGTTAATTAGCACTCCGCTGTTTATCTAGGCCAGTGCATGAATGACGGTACAAAGGACTTAGGTTGATGGAATCGTGCGCAGCAGCCAAGGTGTGTACATTTTATATTAATTGAAAACTTGACTTATGATATTGTCTATAAAACAAAAAATTCTTCATGTGTTCCGGTGTCTGTCACACTTCCGTCTGTCACATTTCCGTCTATCACACAAGATGGCGGAAACATTTACTTTATTTTACTAAACAGGCATGATACGGCTCCCAACTGGCCGGCCGATTAGGGCGTGCTGCCAGTAATGACAAATTTATTATGGATATCTCAAGATAATGTAATATTTATATTGTTCAGTTTGTTATTATTTCTAAAATATGTCTATATCTAATGTACAATTATTTCCCTTTACCAGTAACCTCAAACTACGTCACAGTTTTTGTTTTCATTTTTTATTATTACGTCACGTAAATTAATTGTATAAGGGTGGAGACTGCATTGCGCTGTACACTTTTATACTTAATACTAGTTATAATTATAACGTCGTTCGAGCTAAACAAGGAAAACTTTTCCATTGCGATTCTGCCTGTTTAACCATAAACGGTGTGTACTGGTCATTTTGTAACATATAATGGGCGTTGGCTTTCTAATTGTATATTCTGACGTCAGGTTTTTCGACTTGGTAGCACAATAATTAATAAATAAATTTTCAAAAACTTTGAGAAGCTGCGTCCATATTAACAGTGTTACCGGTGGAAACGGTCTTACAAATAATAATATAAAAATAACAACAAAAAAAAAAAAACTTAGTAAAGATATTTATGGCAGTTTAAGTTGCTCAAGAAATTTTGTGTTGAATAATAAAAAACTTATAAAACTTCTCCCCCACATCTCATCGATTACTTAAAGGACAAATTATCAATTTATTAATGACAATGTCACTCTGAATTTAGGATACACTTGCATATAAATGTTTGCAATTCATTGACTGAACTAACGTGAAAAACACATATAAATATGTTTTCGAAATAGGTCCATATATATATATATATATACACTAGTAAATAGGCCCGGTACCCGGACCGGCTATTAGGCACGCAGTTGGAGTTTAAAATTGTGATGCGCTCACAACACCATATCATTGACTAATCTTAATTCATTCATAATATTTTAAAGGACTCTTTCTCAATAGTTCTTTTTTTTATAATTTATCAGTTCTCTTTCACTTAGCCCCACACCCGTCCTTTTCTCCCTCCCTCGCTCGCCACCCCCTTCCACTCAAGGCATGCCCGAATCGCAGTGGGTCTCAATGTACAAAATTACAAAAGGGGCATTTAGTTTAGCTGCATGTTCACCCTGTTAACAATACCACGTGACACTTCTCCCTACCCCCCCCCAATAGCGGTGTTGCATCTTGAATCGTCTGCTTGATTCCCCCCCTTTACCGCAACTATTTGGTTTTATTCCCACCCCTATCCCAACCAACTCGGTAATATATATTTTAGCGCGTTAACAATCAGTCTATATACAAAAAATAGCTTTTCATATAATTCATCCCAAAGAAAATAATCCTCATTATGGGTGCAGAAGCTTAGCAAAAACAACCCCCGACTATTAAACATAATTTGCGCACACTACTCCATATCATTTAAAAATCTTAATTCATTAAAAGAAATCCTTGTTGTGTTTAGAATTCCCCAGCATTTCATTTTAATTCAAGAAAGTAAGTCGTCTCTTTTAGGGAGCGACCGATATGCCTTTTTACCGATAGTCCGATACCGATATTTTCCCCCAGCATTTTACCGAAACCGATACCGATCTTTTCTTTTTAATCAACAACAATGCCAAACACGTGTTTTTCTCGTGCTGTATGACGTATGTCAACTCATGTTCACCATACCCTGTCATATTTTGTAACACTTTGCCCACACGTGTCTTGTTTACCCCCCCCCCCCCCCCCCAACTTTCCATCCCAAAAAAAAATACACACAGATGTTCACTAATTGTATCATTCAAGGTCATACATTAGAATTAAGAAATGCCAATCCTATTGTTTCAATGTCATATCGCTGATGTAATTTTATAGAGGCGTGACAATTTCTGTGTACGTTTTTTTTTTTCCTTTTTTTTTAATCTTGTCTATTCTGGTTATAGAATTAGGTTATTTACTAATTTTTTTTTCTGCAACTCTATTGTTAAAAAAAACAACAATGTATTGGCAGCCAAAAAACGGCCGGTCCGATAGTTAACCCATAAGGCCAATATCGGTTCGACTATCGGTCGCTCCCTACAACAATCGGCCGATCCGATTTTAACCGATAGTGCCAATATCGGTCCGATACCGATACCGATCCGATTATCGGTCGCTCCCAAGTCTCTTTTCAATTTGTATAATTTTGGGATTCCTCAGATTATTTTTCTACTGACGGTCGACGCGCGCTGTTTTTTTTTTTAACTCCGCGACGATGTGACGTAGAACCTCACTTGCGCTGTTTTTTAAGCGATGTGCCCTTTCATCTAGTGCGGTAGCGGGTATTTGTAACGTACAGACATGTGGCTTTTATTGCCATGAACATCCTTTACACCGCACGGTGTGAAGGTCTGTCAAAAAAACGGTCCACCGTCTATGTTAGCCGATTATGAGTATATATATATATATATATATATATATATATATATATATATATATATGGACCTATATTCAGGTTTCGGATGAATTTTTTTTATGATTTTTCCCCCCTTATTATAAATTATATAAAATGTACTGATTGGCAGGGTTTTTAACAATACTCTAAAATTGTATCGTCAATTCCAATATCAATGCTTCATGAAAAGAGTATCGCCAATACCAATACAAATACTCAAATAAAATTATTGCCAAAATCGATACCAATACAATAACAATACTTTTAAGAACAAAAAAATATTAATATTTAAATTATAAATAGTGCAAGTTTTATAAAGTTTTTATATAACTGACAGATCGATCAAAAAAGAAATAAAGTTTTCCTTTTCTTTCGTTCATTGAAACATTGAACAAATAGTTGATAGAAAGAAAGAAATTGAATGAAAAAATATAAGAATAACATTTATAGATATCGGCGCGCAAATAACAAATTTCAAAAGAGAATTAAAATTAAATTTTTCCTTCAACTCGCCAACCTGCCAACCAGGCCCATAGCGTGCTGTTGATTTCTCACGCTACTAGCTGTACTTTGCAATACCTTTGCATAGAGTTATATCCCCTTATGCTTGATCGGTAGGCTAGGTCCGCTAGGTTACTTTTGTTTTCGGGCATATCCAATTTTTTCATGATTGTATTTTAAACTGGAATACTGTTGTATTATTTCTTTACTTTCGATTTAACGCAGAACCCAAATCGCTATTATATATATATATTCTTTTATACGCCCAAGAAATCATACAATAAAATTAATATAGTTCAAGTTGTGAATTCAAAAAAAGAATATATATATAAATTATCTCCCTCGGAACTAATTTTAACCATAACAATTCTTTTTCAAATGAAATAATTAAATTTCGACATTGTCTAATATATATATATTTGTAAGCTGGTAACATCGGTCCATATATATATCAGTGTGAATAGTATTCTGTCAGTTGTTTCTTTCTGTCATAACCTTAAATTGTCATGACGATTGCTTTCCACCATTCACTCACAAACCTAGTCAACGAGTCATCCACGGTCAACATTTATTATACTTTTAACAATACAAATAATAATAAAATAAAATAACATAACGTAATCTACCACAAGGTACTATATCTCTCCAGTAACTCTACGACCATCCACCTTTCACTTCCGCCATCATGGTCCACTCCTTGTCATTCGGCCACCTCAGCAAATCACGTTATCTTTCTACCTCTGACCCTTTCACCCCACTCATTCTCCACGATCACGCTCAACACGTGAAAAGTTCAACAAATACATAACATATGTACGACACTGTCAACACATTTGTCATACAGGTGTTTCTGTCCGCAAAGCGCTCATGCAGCGATCTAAAATCTGGCGTATGTATGGCTTAAGATGTGAATTCTCTCAACTGTTTATTGTGGACTTTGAAAGGCCTATTTGAACTTTCAAAACCTTTTCGTTCTGATAACCCTGGGGTACACATTTCTTAAATAAATTTTATTATTGCCTTTCCTTTTATTTTTTACTTTTTAGCTTTACTACTGCCAAAGTCGGATAGGTCTTACATCTTTGTATACAGTAATGAAATACCCCCCCCCCTTTTTATTACTGCATTTCTCATCAAGTTTTTTTTGTATATGCTCCATTATTACTTAAAAAATCTAATAAAATAATAGCGATTTGGGTTCTGCGTTAAATCGAAAGTAAATAATTAATACAACAGTATTCCAGTTTAAAATACAATCGTGATATAATAGGATCTTCCCGAAACCAAAAAATAACTAGCCTACCGATCAAGTTTAAGGGGGTATAACTCTATGCAAAGGTTTTGCAGGGTAAAGCTAGTTTATTATAATTCATAAATAGTTACTGATGGTGAGCTAAAGAGATATAGAAAAATCATAACCAGTAAGCCCTTTTGTTCAATAAACTTAATTAAATCGAAAACATTATCTTATACCGTCGTTGATATTAATAAGTCATAATTTCCATGTTAGGTAAAATACTATTAATTAGCATGTATGAATTTTGAATTCAACCCAGACCATAATGTAAAGACATTCCACTAACATACACACACTTGTAAGTCCAGACCATAAAGTAGAGACATTCCACTAAACATACACACAATGAGTCATTTTAAGGTGGTCTTGTGTTTTTAAAGTGCGATCTTGCGGAGACAATTTTAACCTAGGATTGAATGGGAGTTATCTCCTTCTGCACCATTTGATGGCGTGTTAGCTGCGGTATTCTGAGAAAGGCGTTGCCTTAAACTGCCGTACTAGTGAATGCATATTTGAGTATATAAAGTGTATTAAAACTTTGTATTATTCAAGCGTTCCCTAATCTGTTAAATTAGTATTCATGCATCTTAAGCTGTATGAAAAAAAAAGAAAAAAGAAACCTTTAATGTAAGGCAAAGTATACAAATTCAAGAACTTTTGATATTTATGTTGGTCTCGCATGAATTCATACATGATGTTCATTCTTTCCAATTTTTCTGAAAATTGTATTCATGAACGAATTATTTTGTCATTCTGGCACATTCTTTTTTTGAATTCACAACTTGAACTATATTAATTTTATTGTATGATCTCTTGGGCGTATAAAAGAAGGGTATAGACAGATAAAACGTCATATGCATAGACGCTGATGGGGGGAGGACATTTCTTGAAGACGATGTTTGTGAACGAAGCTAGTGTGTTTTATTTTATAGACAGTAACTTGGGCTGTTACGATCATCAGTCTATGGAGGCGATTGTGTACGGCAGTTGGCGATTGAAAATAAAAAAAGAACGTGCAAGGGAATCGACTTCGTTGGGCTTTATGTGTGTGTGCGCGTGTGTGTGTTTGTGTGTCAATCCAGTGTCAAGAATCTACTTTTTTTGAATAATGGACACTTTAGGTGTTTTGATATTTTGAAGAAATATCATAAGTCATCCCACAAGTCCACCCAGCTTTAAATGGGTACCTGACTTAAGTTGGGGAAGTAAAAGCGGCCGGGCGTTGTGCTAACCACACAAACTCTTTATATGCCGAGGTTATAGAAACAGATGAATTCTACACTTCATCTGTCCCGATGGCCCGTTTGGGCTAAGGGAACTTACTTATTAAAGTACATGCATATTTAAATTTGAAGTCATTGCATATTTGGTTATGAAGTTAATATATATTTATAACGATACTGAACGCGACCAATTTAAGCCTTTATCTTTATAGAGTGCTACATTGTTTATAGGCGGTCTTAGTTAACGACGATTGGCTGTCTTAGATTACTAAGCAGGATTCATTTTACGTCCTAAGAATAAGAACACTAATTTAATTGATTATCAATATAACACGTATTGGGTTAATAGAAGTGTCATTGTGTACAGCCTGTAAATAATCCCTTGCACTCAGTTGTGTAGCTAACAGCCCAGTGACCCTTGCACTCAGTTGTGTAGCTAACAGCCCAGGGATCCTTCGCTTAATGTTCAAAATGAGACCCCATAAAACAAACAAAAATCCTCTGTGGGAGGTCTTAAAATTTCCTCCCTACCCCTGTAATTACGCCTATTCAGTCAGTGGTTAAATTAAATTTAAAAAGGAACGATTTGAATACAAAAAAAAAAAAACTTATTATTTTTCAAAACCTTTTATAGAACTGAAAGATACATGGCTTCTATTTGATTCAAGTAACTAGCGAACTACTTTGACATTCACCTTCAAGTAACGGTCATACTTCGAGTTGTCCGTCAAATTCGCCAGATACTTTCTGTACGACAAGGTCGCTGTTAAGTTAGCCTGCTCAAATCTGCCTGAAATCCTGACGGAGGCGTCATATTTGTTTTTGTACCTATCGTGGTGGTGTACGAGGGAGTTAGAAGTGCGGATGGGGGTGATAGATGATCATGTCCGTCCAGCAGCGGTGCTGTCATTGATATAAAGACAATCAAAAGCACAACCCAGCAAATGAACGCTCGGCGGAAACTGAAACGTTTTCTGAAGATCATGGCGATAGGTCAGAGTTCAGTGAAAGTAAAACAGCAACATGTGGTGCTTTCAAACTGTGAATTGTAAAGTTTTATACAGGTAGACCAAACCAATATGCAGAATATTATCAAGAAACATTATCAAGAAACATTCAAATCTGTATGATACAATAGAATGTTATAATTACGGCACCTGGAAATAATTTATGACAACACATTCTATTCTAGGTAGACAATGCTTCTTGTCAGATTAAAAAAGGAAAATACCGAAGCACTGGCGCGTATCTTAAAAACCGTAACAATGGCACAGTGCAATGAACCAGAACTAAGTGGCTCGAGAAGACGAGAATGGTTCTTAACTTTGGTTCCTTACACAAAATACTTTATCTATCTATCTATCTATCCATGATTTGCGGGCCCCATGAAAAGTAAACTCTTGGCATCCACCCTTTTGTTTTCATTGGTAAACAACATCGAAGTAAACTATCACAGAGTGGGCTAATGTGGCACGATGGTCAAATTATTTTCTCACACCAGTCAGCCGCTGGTAAAACGTAGAATCGTTTGATTCACACCAACACCCCCATGACAAAACGAGAGAAATCTATTTTTTTCATTTCGTAATTCTATAAATATTATTGATATGATATTATAGAATGCGAAGGTTTATCCAGAGAGAGAGAGAGAGAGAGAGAGAGATGAAAACATCAAAGGTTGTATGAACAGATTAAATCACATAAGCAACAATTATAACTCGGTCAATACAAAAATAAATTAAATGCATCAGACGGCTTTAGATAATATAGTTCAAACAGCCCTGTCAACACTAAAAGCAAGCCCTGTCAACACTAGAAAACAGCCAAGTCAACACAAGAAAACAGCCAAGTCAACCCAAGAAAACAGCCAAATCAACACAAGAAAACAGCCAAGTCAACAATAGAATACAGCCATGTCAACAAAAGAAAACAGCCAAGTCAACACTAGAAAACAGCCAAGGCAACACTAGAAAACAGCCAAGTCAACACAAGAAAATTGCCAAGTCAACACAAGAAAACAGCCCTGTCAACACTAGAAAACAGCCAAGTCAACACAAGAAAACAGCCAAGTCAACACAAGAAATCAGTTAAGTCAACACTAGAAAACAGCCCTATCAACACTAGAAAACAGCCAAGTCAACACAAGGAAACAGCCCTGTCAACACTAGAAAACAGCCAAGTCAACACAAGAAAATTGCCAAGTCAACACAAGAAAACAGCCCTGCCAACACTAGAAAACAGCCAAGTCAACACAAGAAAACAGCCAAGTCAACACAAGAAATCAGTTAAGTCAACACTAGAAAACAGCCAAGTCAACACAAGAAAACAGCCAAGTCAACACAAGAAAAAAGCCAAGTCAACACTAGAAAACAGCCAAGTCAACACAAGAAATCAGCTCTATTAACACTAGAAAACAGCCAAGTCAACACTAGAAAACAGCCCTGTCAACACTAGAAAACAGCCAAGTCAACACAAGAAAACAGCCAAGTCAACACAAGAAAACAGCCAAGTCAACACTAGAAAACAGCCACGTCAACACAAGAAAACAGCCAAGTCAACACAAGAAAACAGCCAAGTCAACACAAGAAAACAGCCCTATCAACACTAGAAAACAGCCAAGTCAACATTAGAAAACAGCCAAGTCAACACAAGAAATCAGCCCTATCAACGCTAAAAAACAGCCAAGTCAACGCAAGTTTTTGTACAAGTCTGAATACATCTATCAGTATTATACAATAGGCACATTGTACCAGTCAGTAATACAGAAAATAGGCACATTGTACCAGTCAGCAATACAGAATAGGCATTGTACCAGTCAGTAATACAGAATAGGCACATTGTACAAGTCAGTAATGCACAATAGGCACTTTGTACCGGTCAGTAATACACAGTAGGCACATTGTACAAGTCACTAATACACAGTAGGCACATTGTACCTGTCAGTAATACACAGTACGTATATTGTTTCAGATCTTAATGATCAACTTTACTTTATAAATCTGATACTATAATTAATAATAAATATATGAAATCCAGTTTCAACCGTGAATGTGAACGCTTTATAAATCTAAGATGTTCAACTTTGAATATGAATGCTTCACAAATCTAAGATGTTTAATCGCGAATATGAACACCTGAACAATATAAGATGCTCAAATTTTGAATATGAACACTTTATTAATTTAAGATGTTCAACTTCGAATATGAACACTTTAGAAATCTAAGATGTTCAAACTTTGAATATGAACATTTTATAAATCTAAGATGTTCAAAGCTTGTTTTCATAATAGGCCTGTGCATTTGTCACGGGTTGTGACTAATTTGTCGAAACCATTCCCTTTATTCAAACCCTTGACATCGCACGGCCACCCCTTAATAGTATTGATAAATATAAGTTGTGTATAGTAGTATACGTTCCAGTTCTCCCGCCCACCACCCTTTTTACCCCACCCCCGTAATTGCGTCACATCGCAGGTGGCCAGCATAAGGCGGGAGCTTAGGAATGTCATAAGGGGTGCTACATTCCTAGCGGGATTCTCTCTGACCGCTCGGCCCCTGTCCAAATGCCGACAAAGGATAGATGTCCAGTTACTCTTGTTTTTGTCGGTATGACGTACTTCTCCCCCCCCTCCCTGATTGACAGACAAAGGTGCGTAGATAATTGATTGGCTAGGGGTCACGTGTAAAAAGTGATGTGAGTGACGAAAGATGGTTTTCTGGACATTCGACTGAGGGTCCTGGTAGCGACCAGTCGATTGGACTGAGTGGTCTGTGAGAAGAGAGTCGATTTATGTGTCTGAATGAGAGAGAGATATAGAAATAGAGAGAGAGAAAACGCTCTACACTTCATTCATTTATATTGGATTATTATTTTTGCTGCAATTTGGATTACCTTTGCTTTATGATTTAACAGCCACCAGATCCCTGTTACGGACTGGTGGCTTTGTGTAAAATAAATATTTATCGTTGTTGTTACATAAGACTTGGTTGATTATATAATAAGACATTTTAATACGTTTAGCTCGATTTCATAGTTATTTGACTTATAATGCGGCACTAACAACGGTAATTTTAATTAAGACGGCAACAAAATGTTGTGCATTGACCCCTCTTCACTTGTCTCCCCCCCCCCCCTTCACACCCCCCTAAATCGCGCTCGAGCTTGCTAATTGCTTATAGGTTAATCCAGTACTGCCAGTCCCTAATTCATAAGTTGTTGGTGTTTATGAAAGACTTACCAGCACTTCGTCTGATATACAACAGGTGCACAAATGAAACAAGTTGGCAACAACAGAAACCACATATTATTTTTCCACTGCTAATAATTACGTTTTACGTAGGGACTTCTCGACTTTTTTTTTTCAGCTCATGTCTGTGAAGTCAAGCTCGGCCAAAACGATTGATTTACATTCATTTCTTTCTTTATTTTTTGTTTCTTCACATGTCTGTCAATGCTGTCGGCTATTTTTTTCCCTCTGTGTGAAAGTAAATTATATTTCAATTTAGTGTATCAAGTCCATGTAAGGATGAGATAAAATCTCTCAGATCCTATAAACCACTAATGGGACAGTTTTTATGGTGCCCTTCTTTCATCCCCACCATAGCCGATAGTGCAATGGCCATGGAAACTTGAGCCAAGACCTGAAAATTTTCCTTGGTCCTCACCGGAGATCGAACCAGGTACTTTAAGGTCGACAGTCGAGCGCTTTACCGCACGACCATCCCTCCCCTTAAAAAAATCGCCCACCTAAATGGGACAATTTTTTATGTTTTGTAGTGCCTTTCTTTCATCCCCACCACATCCGGGAATGTAATGGCCATGGAGGCACCACGGGAGACATAAAGGGAACTGTAGCCAAGACCTGAATAATTTCCTTGGTCCTCAGCGGAGATCGAAACAGGTACCTTCAGGTCGACAGTCGCGCGTGTTACCGCACGACCATCTGTCTCCTCATTTCAATTCACTAGCGTCAATTGTTTTTGGTGTAGGGAGCAAGGGCAGGGGCAAAGGAATCAAGATCTTTGTTTCAAACCCTACAGACGCATACATCTCATTACCCCGCGCTCGACGTAACCCCGCCTCCAGTGCCACACCCACTGCCCCACCCGAGCTACTCCCTTCCGGCAACATAAGATTTTAAAATGTTTTCAGACTGCAAACTAACCAACTGGAACAAATACAAACCATCAAAACACGTCTCATGAAAAAAAAAAGACGTCAATGACTGACTTATCAGTAGTAGTATCTTACTAACTATGGTGTATATCACATGACACAGTCCATCAACAATGATCAAATCGTACCTGACTGTTATCAATAGTAGTATCTTACTAACTATGGTTTATATCACATAACACAGTCCATCAACAATGATCAAATCGTACCTGACTGTTATCAATAGTAGTATCTTACTAACTATGGTTTACATCACACGACACAGTCCATCAGCAATGATCACATCGTACCTGACCGTTAACAATAGTAGTATCTTACTAGCTATGGTTTACATCACACGACACAGTCCATCAGCAATGATCACATCGTACATGACTGTAATTTATATCCAGCGACACAACCTAACGTAAATGACTAAATTACGATAAAGTCCAACAACGATCACTTAATTCCATGTCAGAATATGTTTCATATGACCATACACACCAATGCGCTCGTTTTGAAAGAACACAGACATAAGGCAACGATTCATCATGAAATTCAGCTCCACGTGAACATATAGTCTCTAGTCTACACAAATCTAACAATGCTGGCTAATGTTTTACAAAAGATCAAAACAAAATTCACAACACAGATTAAATTATAAACAGAAATTCCACGTTTCCCGTTACATTCCAGTCACGTCTTTGACCGGCTGAAATCGAAACTGAGTTATGTTACGGGTCCTTTTTCTTTTATTCCATAAATGTTACGGGCTCTTTGGTTATGCTCTATAAACGTCTCAGGCCCTTTGGTTTCTGTTATGAATTGTGCGTTTTAATTCAAACGTAGAGATGTCACTTTAGCTTAGTGTCTGTCTGTTCCATTCTTATTTGCTCACTCCTTTGTTACAACTCAAAAACCAATCAAACTCGATGCGTTGTCAGTACAACGATTTATTTACATGAAGGTACATCAGAATACAACAAATCCGTAAACGAATACACATTTAAACCCACAGTAATTTGCTCTGCCTCAACTCTGACTAACTAGAGATCTCTAAAACTCCTCAACACTAAGAACTTCTCTCTAACTATGACTCGTAAAGATCTCTCTTCTCTAGCTCCTAACTCCTCTCATAACTTCTAACTAACTAATGTCCGAATCCAGCCCCTACTTATACCCCTAACGTCCGTGCTTTAATTACCCTAAGTACGTCACAGTCTCTTCACTATCTAATCTTTCTAGGAGCGTCACCTGGTCGTCATTGTTAACCTACTAGACTGTCCGACGTCGCCTTCTGGTCTTCACACCTTTGCTGTCTACTATTCTATTGTTTCCCAACCTTGTCACCTTGTCACTATTATTCGTGTTAATCCTAATTTTTAGATATCTATTATATTAAAAGGTCGAAGGGGATTGTCTCTGTCTCTAAATCTACTTTAGCTCTTCACAATATATATTAATCTTTATTAGACTTAAACTTTAGTACTCACTGTCATTTCTCTAAATTCTTAATTTTTTTTTCATTTTTAAATAGACCAATGTATTTATTTAAAAAAAATATTACCAATAAAAATATTAAGTTAAAACAGGTAAATTGCAAGATGCACAAAGTAGCTTAGGAGTTAAAGTCAAGTTTAAAGTCAAGTTGATCTTGTATTTCCTTCGCTCACTTCCAGACATGTGAAACCGGAACATAAAAATATCACAATGAAACAAGCCAGTCATACAAAATAAAAATTTGTTTATTAACGTATTTTTTTTTATTACAGAGCGCACTATGAACTGAGACATAGAGATTATTTTTAATTAGTGCAATTTGTTGGCTTGCGTGTTGTTGACAGTTTGAATTTCCTTGGACGATTCTGAAGGGGAGGGGAGGGGTGATAGAGTGTAAGATAGGGCTCGGGGAACTTTGGGAGAGGGTGATAGAGGGTAAGACAGGGCTCGGGGAACTTTGGGAGGGGTGATAGAGGGTAAGACAGGGCTCGGGGAACTTTGGGAGAGGGTGATAGAGGGTAAGACAGGGCTCGGGGAACTTTGGGAGAGGGTGATAGAGGGTAAGACAGGGCTCGGGGAACTTTGGGAGAGGGTGATAGAGGGTAAGACAGGGCTCGGGGAACTTTGGGTATAGATTGACTCCTGCTAGTTCTAGGTTAGTTTATTTGTACACATTATCGTAATCGTACAGAACGTTGTACTGTATTGTACAGTACTACTTGTACCGTGTTGAGCAAAACTAGTTGTACCTATTGTACAACACTAGTTTACTGCACTGTACATCACTAGTTGTACCGTATTGTACAACAATATTTCTACTGTATTGTACATCACTAGTTGTACTGTATTGTAAGGATCTAGTTGTGCTGTATTGTACAGCTCTAGCTGTACGGTGCTTAACAGCATTAGCTGTATGGTAAACATTTTTTGGTCATTTATTATATGGAATTATGTTTTATCAAATAAAGTCTCTTTCTATTTTGTAAATAATCACATGTTACTTAACAGTTTTAGGACATAAAATATTACAAAAGACATTTTTATTTTCAATAAAAGAATCGCTGTCATTGAGTAGTGGATTTTAAGTAAACAAGTGTTGCTATGTGATATTTTTATTGTTCACCAATCTATACAAACCACGTGATCTGTTCTACCAATTACAAAGTGGTGACTTCGGCCGTTGTCCAGGTGGCTGATACAAACTTCAGTGTAGATAAAGTCTAGTTTATATTTAACCAGTAACAAGCAAACATATTTAAACTTTGACGATTTGTTGAGTTAAAAAACAAACATGCATTTACATATCTACCCCATCTGCATATCTAGGAGCAAATTTGTTCTTCCGCTGTCTTCTTTCCACCCTGTCTCAAACGATATCTATGAAGGCTGCCTCAGAGAATGTTTAAAAAAAAACGGCTATAAATTATTACCACTCCTCCTATCTCTTTCTCTTGAAGATGGACTGGTAAAAAAAAGGCAAATAGTGTGGTATTTTATCAGCTCCGTAGCGTGAAAATTCTACAGCAGGGGACAGGCATTCTACAGCAGGGGCCAGGCAATAGCGAGGGGGGGGGGGTAATACATTTTACTAAGTAGAGCAAATAAGCAGAGGGGGGGGCAGACAAAATGCAGGGGAGGGCGGCCTTCTACCCCCCGCACTCTACGGGCCTGTACTATATACACAATCTGACATTTGATATTATCCAATGTATTCCTCTGAGGTAAGTAGTCCAACGCAATTGTTATGACAGGGCTCAAGATGTTCAATTGTTATGACAGGGCTCAAGATGTTCAATTGTTATGACAGGGCTCAAGATGTTCAATTTTTATGACAGGGCTCAAGATGTTCAATTGTTATGACAGGGCTCAAGATGTTCAATTGTTATGATAGGGCTCAAGATGTTCAATTGTTATGACAGGGCTCAAGATGTTCAATTGTTATGACAGGGCTCAAGATGTTCGATTGTTATGACAGGGCTCAAGATGTTCAATTGTTATGACAGGGCTCAAGATGTTCAATTGTTATGATAGGGCTAAAGATGTTCGATTGTTATGACAGGGCTCAAGATGTTCAATTGTTATGACAGGGCTCAAGATGTTCAATTGTTATGACAGGGCTCAAGATGTTCAATTGTTATGACAGAGCTCAAGATGAATGTCATTTGCGGGGCTTAGAATGTCATTTGCGGGGCTTAGGGTAAATTCAATTGAGAGACTTGAAACAACTGTTTTAGTTTTGTAACAGTTAGGTTGCAAAAAATTATCTCTCAGGGTGGGGTTAGTCCTAAGCCCACAGGTAGGGGTTAGTTAAGTACTGCTGCATGACGTTCTATATATTTATTTGAACAAAAAATCAAATCATACTAAATTTCGAGAAATGTGTTATCAAAACTTATACATAAAAATGTGTCATCAAAACGTATTGATAAAAATGTGTCATCGAAGATATAGACTAAAATGTGTTAACAAAACGTAAAGACAAAAATTATACGTATAATTTTAACGATAATTTAAACATTATGATTTTCAGAAGCAACGATGTCAGCTATGAGTGTGAAATAACGAAGGACTCTCATCCGACTAGCGTGTCCTTGACATTTAAGAAATCGGACACGTCCACAAACCTTTTCAAAGTTTTCTACCCACCCCCGCTACAGCGAAATTTTACTGTCTGTCACGCAGGTCTGTACAATTACACAAATTACAAACTGTTGATTCAGAGCGTTGAATTGAACAGAGTTTTTGGAGCAGAGCATATCTTTGTCTACAATATAAGTGTTTCAAATGAAACAGATGCCGTGTTGAGGTATTATCAGAAACAAAATTTCTTGACCGTCATTCCGTTTCTACTTCCTGTTTCTCAAGCCCAGTATCAAGGTCAGTTCTTGGCTATTAACGACTGCCTCTACCGCAACAAGGGGGTCTCTCGGTTCATTGCATTTGTTGATACGGACGAGCTCATTATTCCTAATCACCATGACAACTGGTATGACCTCATAGCTAAAATCGATGAAGATTTCTACGCCACACGTAAAAATTAAAATATCCGACTCGGTTCGTACCTTTTTGAAAGCACATTTTTCCAAGACAGACCAAGCAGCTCCGAATGGCAGGCAATAAAACTCAACAATAAATTAACGTCTGAAGAAGAGCGGATTCTGGAGCAGTGCTCACTGACGGTATTTACCCATGTTAAACGGTTGAAACACACTTTTGGTAGACAAAGGACGAAGACTATAGTCAGAACGGAGCTGATCATGTTCTCTACTGTCCATATTACATACTCGCATCGCGGTACGGCAGTAGAGTATCCTATCAGCGTTAATTTGGCTTTGCTTCACCATCAGAGAAAGTTTGATAACTCTAGTGACGGTTTTGTTGAGACAACTTCCTGGAGATTCAAGGATAGGTTAATTCCCTTGGTCAATAAAACGTTTAATGAGCTTGTATTATAAGCTTGTGTTATAAACTTTACCTTTTTTTTTAAAGGTCAGCTGTTTGTAAGCTTTTATTTGGCTTCTTGTTCTGTGGATTTTTGGGTTTGATTGTCTATATGTTTTGTAGTCAATTTTTCGCATGTGCTAGTTTAATATAGATTGCTGAACATTTGTACATGTGTGAATATTATCTATTACCTTTCGAGTGTTAAAATAAATAATATTGAAATAAATAATTCTAAACGTTGACACAGTATGCTATCTGTTGTAATGCGTGACATGAATTTTGGTGGCCCCTGTATGGTGGCCCCTGAATGTTGGCTCCTGTATGGTGGACCCTGTATGGTGGCCCCTGTATGGTGGCCCCTGTATGGTGGCCCCTGAATGTTGGCTCCTGTATGGTGGACCCTGTATGGTGGCCCCTGTATGGTGGCCCCTGTATGGTGGCCCCTGAATGTTGGCTCCTGTATGGTTGCCTCTGTGCAATTTTTTTTACACCTCTCGCATCCCCTTTGAAATTAATTATCGTGAATTCGCAAGAATCGCCAATAGCATCATATCTCAGTTTAATCCCCCCATCCACCCCATTTTTTATTGTTTAATTCAACTGCTTCAATGTTTCCTTCTAGATTTAGAACCACTGTTCTAGAACCACTGTTTTAGAACCACAGTTTTAGAACCACTGTTTACAGATGTTTTTGACTCTCGTGTAGACTAAGAAGTCACCATGCAGTCTTTTTGTATTTATTAGCTATGAAGCTACATTTCATTCTAACCCAGGGTCCATTTTATTTCTGTATGATTGTTCATTAAATTTAAAAGATTACAACTGAAAGTCTTTTAGTTATGTTAACAATTTATTTTCTACTAAACAGACACTTTGTAAAAGACCAACCTAAATAGTAATTTCCTTTATTTAAAACCAAATTTGCTCTCTTTTAGGGCGGGAAATCAAAGTTCCTTAATTAATATCTTTAAGAAATGCAGACCCCCCCCCCGGACCCACCATTCTCAAGTAGTTTAGGCCTAGGCCACTGAACAACTCCGATTCCCCTCTTTGCTTCGGGCCTGTATCTCTGCCATTATGTCTGTATTTCTGTATGTCTTTCTGTCTGTCTGTTATATTTTTATGTCTTTCAATCTGTCTATCTGTTTGTCAATCTGTCTGTCTGTCAATATGTCTGCCTCGCTAAACTTTGATAATTTAACAATGTAGTCTGACCATGACTATGCACACCCACACACCCACCCACCAACTAATTTTATTATCGTAATTTAAAAACAAACAGAAAGGTGAAAATCTATTCCTAGGCATTGACCAAGCAGGCCAAGTGGGTCCAACTTATAGGGTTTTATTTCTACCCTGCTACGTTAAGTGTGGGCAGTTGGATTCATCGACATATTACTGTCAGACCTTTAGATATACCGGTCAAATGACGATAAGTATGCAATAACGATCGGTGAAAGGATAACAGAATTATTAATCATGTCATGTGGATTAAACAATAAAGCAATTTTTATGTATTTCTAGTGAGACATTCGGATTTTCGAGAGCTGCTTTGCCCCCACCCTCTTCAAGCTATTTTTCTTCCAAAATACAAGAA
>JAGDYQ010000199.1:129712-164712 GCA_021962125.1 Bulinus truncatus | reverse complement strand
CAAGGTAACTAGACAGGGTTTTTTTTTCTAAATTGTTTATTCAACTATTTTTTAAATAGTGTTCTTAATAAATAACATTTAACATTTACTAAAACATATATATATATATATATATATATATATATATATATATATATATATATATATATAGTTATACTGATTTGGCTTAGAATGGATGGGAGGGAAATATGAGATTGACATGTATATAGATGCAATAAACTATTGATTGTGAATGTTCTGTTTACTCACGTAGGAACCTTGTGGAAACAATGGCTTCAACTGTACCTAAAGAAAACCAACTGTCATGTTTGCTAATATGTCACTATTAATAATTATATTGTCTGCCAAAGCAGTATTATGTTTTACTTGATGAGTTAGGAAAAAATAAAGAATCTTAGTTCAGGTCTCACAAATTACAAATATGTTAAAATGCGTTATATCCTGTGCTTAATTCTTATAAAAGTCTAATGAAAGTCTGATGAAAGTCTGATTGATGAAAGTTTGATGAAATTGCACTGCAACAAGCATCAGGAAGAAAATAAGGCTGAAATTTTCACTAAGTGTTGGATAGTTAAAACATAAACTCATTGCAGGAAGTGAATTGCTCATTGAATATTGACCATTGGCGATTAAAGAAGCAAACAACGATTTTTTGAAAATCTCTGTCAGATTATTTATATTTAGCTGATAAGTTATTTCTTTGTAAATAATTATCCTTTCCATTTCTAAAAACCATGGATTGCAATGTAATTTTTCATGCTATCTGCAGGGTTGTTAGTATCGAAGTATCGGTATCGGCCAATACAGTATCGGCGATACTTTTTTAGTATTTGGTTGCTGTATTGCCGATCCTTTTTGTATCAAGTATTGATTTGTGTATCGCCGATACATTTTAAGTGAAAAAATTTCGATACTCGATACCAATACTTTTCTATTACCACTATTTGCAGAAAAACAATAACGATTTTAATACCTCGTCATCTACATAAATTTCATCACTACTGGTAATCGTAGCCATCAACCCTACCAATAATAACACCACCCACCTCCCCACCAATACAACCACGGTCGACGAGTTGAAGGACAAATTTATTTTTAATCTTCTTTTGAAGTTTTTGTTTTGCACATCGATGTCTATAAATGTTACTCTTATATTCTTTCATTCATTTACTTTCTTACTATCAACTATTTGTTCAATGTTTTCGTGAACAACAGACAATTTTATTATCGGTCTGTCAGTTATATTAATAAAAAAAAATATCTTGTAAAATGACACTCTTTGATGTTACTGCATGGCAAATTTTCAAACGTTCATTGTAAAATTTTGATCTGTCGACCGATCGGCTTTCATTTTTCTTCTTCTGTTGTTCTTCTTTCGTGTGTCAACATTAAAAATTCTTTCTTTTGTTTCATTTTGGTTATAGCAACAGTTGTATCAGGGGCGAGGCGTGAGTGTTTGCCGGTCTAACTCTTAGAGAAAATCTATTGATGTTTTTATTGCTATATACAAAGCACAAACGAAATTATGCCTTTCCATCATATCGACACCGCTTGTTTCAGAACGTTAATTAATAGACTTGCCAGGCAATAAATGATGCCTCACTGTCGACAAACATTGACAAAGCAATTGAAACATAGATTTTAACTTCGTAGGCAGCAGTTGAAAGATAAGTTGGCTTCAATTAATATTATATTTACAACTACTGATTGCTGAACGTCCATACGAAGAAGTTTTATTGGTGTTACATTACATTGGTTAGAACCTGGTTTACTCTCTCAGGATAGCTGACTCCCAGGATAGGTACGGGAAATCTTCTTCTCCCGGGATATTGTTGGGTAAATAAAAGGAGGCTGGGACAGGTACCACCCACACAATCCCATACAATAGCCGTGGCTACAGAAACAGGGCTGGACATGGTACTATCCACACAATTACATACAATAGCTGTGGCTACAGAAACAGGGCTGGACATGGTACTATCCACACAATCCCATACAATAGCCGTGGCTACAGAAACAGAGCTGGAAATGGTACTATCCACACAATCCCATATGATTTGTCAAAACACTAGAAGCAATCAACAGATTATTTGAAATAAATGACAAAACTTCTTTCACTGTAACAGAAGGTGGATAAAATTTAAAAAAATCAACGCGCTGTTAGGTAAAGATGAAATGATGAACTTAAGTGTAAACGACGTGGATTTAAATGAAGATCAGAGGCGGGAGTAACAGGATGCTGAAGATTTGGATGTAGAATTGTAACAAATTGATGATTTAATGAATCCACCATTTGATAATGATATGATGAACAGGAACAGTTTATTTAACAGGTTAGGTAACATGCCGCTTGTTAAATATTGTTGTTACGCGTGATACTAAAGTACTACAAGACGTAACCAAACGTTTTTCAGTGCAAACATTTGCAAAGTTAGTAGCTATCTGAAACAAATAAAATCGCTCATCTTTGGCTGCGGCAATCGGCAGGTATCTCGTTACTCCCTGAGACACTCGGTGGAATTCCACGTACAATTCTGTTGCAAAATTACATTGTTTACTATCCGA
The DNA here is from genome assembly GCA_021962125.1 of Bulinus truncatus. Classification (NCBI taxonomy): domain Eukaryota; kingdom Metazoa; phylum Mollusca; class Gastropoda; family Planorbidae; genus Bulinus; species Bulinus truncatus. Next base: position 162,147 of record JAGDYQ010000199.1, on the reverse strand, counting down.
TCCAGAATTATAAGTTTAACTTGATATGATTTTTGACGACCATGACATCAAGAGACTGACTACGTGGCAAAAATATTCATATAAGAATACATTGAAGTATTTGATCCATTGTTTCTTAGACTGGGCATTTAGCAAGGAAACAATAATATTGGATTTGGCTATTTGATGCCCACACTAATCGTTATAAAAGGTAAACTACAGGTAATGATTTTGCGACATAAACACCATCTCACGGGGTGTGATCCTCTTGCCAAAGCTGTTATTAATTTAACTAATGCGTGCTTCGATTATATATGTTTGATCACAGAGGCAAAACTGGCAGCAGTGGTCAATCCAAAATTTAAGACCGACTGTATCGACAACTTGGATCACTAGGCTGAAGCTGTAAAAACCTTAAAGCGTGCCTGCAGTGCACCGAGTGCACTTCCCACTCAACTTACTCGGCCGGGTGGCGCAGCTTCAGTGCAGTCAGCAGTACAGATTTTTTTTTGTTTTACTGCACGGCGGCAGAACCAGGACGAATTGCTTAATAGTAACAGTTTTGCTGAAGTAGACAGATATCTTGAAGATAACTCATCAGAAAAACAGTCATTAGCAGCCTACCCAAGAAACTATATCTGCAATTGAACACTGGACTTCCGGATAGTGCTGCAGTTGAGCGCCTGTTTTCATTGGGTGGGCATGTTTTAATGCCATTACGTTCTAGGTCAGGGGTCGGCAACCTTTTGAGACGGAAGAGCCAAAAGTTAAAATTTGCATTTTCCTCAATTTTTAAAGAGCCACAAAAATTTTTGTTTCAATATTATATTATTTGATAAGGCCACAATTTGACATCGAAAGAGCCGCATGCGGCTCGCGAGCCGCAGGTTGCCAACCCCTGTTCTAGGCTATGCAACGATCATTTTGAAATGATGGACTTCTTACGCGCTGCCAATTGGTTAAGTGATCAGCATTAAAATTGTGCTTTGACTGTATTCTATTGTTTTTACATTTTTTAAAACCTTGAAAAACTTGCACTCATCATATTTTAAATAAAAAATTTTTGTTGTTCTCAAAAGTATTGGTATAGTATCGGTATCGATTTTGGCAATACATTTTACTTGAGTATTTGTATTGGTATTGGCGATACTATTTTCTTGAAGTATTGGTATCGGTATTGACGATACAATTTTAGAGTATCGTTAATAACCCTGGCTATCTGTTAATAATTTCGAGTGCTATTAAAAGGTTTATGTTGTTTTATTTCTCAACAATAGGAAAATGTAAATTTTTTATTAGTTCATGAAAATATTTCATTAAACCCTAAAATAATATTTTTCGTTAGCTAAGGGCACAGAAACTCTGGCTGTTAAACAGAGTGATGGCTCTTACAAACTGTATGGGTATAAATGGTTCTCCTCTTCTACTGATGCAGACATCTCATTGACTCTAGCATGAGTTGTTGATAAAAATGCTGGTCTGGCCAGTTTTGGCGAGGATTAAAACCCATCTTTCTGCCATCCCTGCAGATGATAGCGGGTACACTCACCCCGCCGCTCTGTAGGCATGGCAGACGTGCATCAGCGCCGCCAACAATGCTGGTGTGGTGGGCACACTACACCCTACCATGCTGGCAATGGCGGCGTTAAAAAAAATTATTTTAAAATAAAAAAAAAGTGTTGATAAAGATGTATCGGTAGATGAGGTAGGAATCCTTCTTTTTCTTGTACTTACTACTACTAATACGTTCAAGAATAGTGATCTTAAATGATCCTTAAATGGTTATTTTTGTTGAATTAGTAGATATTTTATTGAAAGTTTGCATTGTTATAATGTATATTATTTCATATACAGTACAGAATTGAATTTTAAACTGGAAAATATTTTGATGTCAGTTAATTTTTTTACTAGTTTTTAATGCAGTGTTAAAACACATGTAAGAAAATAGCAAATTAGCATATGTGTTATTACATCATTAATTCTCTGTCAACAATACAAATATTGAGCAATTTTTGTTACAGCTAAAGAAAATTTTACCACTTAATTATTCCTAATTCTCTTTTTTTTTTGTTTTATCTTTTTAGAATTCATTTTTTTCTGAATTTATATTAAAGGAATATTTTTTGGAATCATTTAAAGTTTTTAGTGCGCTTTACTGCAGTCTTAAATAAATGTATGAACACTATATTTAGGCATGTATCAATACATCTTATAAACCACTTTTATTTTTTTTTTAAATTTTCCTAGGCATATTAGAAAACATAATGTAACTTAATATTTGTAGCAAAGATTTATTATTTCTCTTTTTTCTCAGGGAACTAGAGGATTGTCTTTGTTTTATTTAGAAGTCAGAGATGAAAATGGTGCAATGAATAACATTCAGATGCTCAAACTAAAAAATAAACTTGGGACCAAACAGCTTCCTACAGCTGAACTGTTGATGGATGGAGCAAAAGCTTTTATAAGGTTAATTAAGAAATTTAGGAGAATTTATTTTTCTATTTCAAGCTTAACAAGCTAATTTATCATTATTAATTTTACTTTTTCTTTGTAAACTTTTTAAAAAAGTTTTAAAAATATATAATTCTCTATCGAATTCATGTCATTTAGAAATAAAATGTAATAATTACAGCTACAGCCCATAATGGTATTATTTTTTTCCAAAGCTACATATAAATAAAAAATATAAACTCTAAGCATTTCATTCATAATGCATATGAGGAGGTAACTTGCTGGTTTTTTTTTACTCACACCATATTAGGAATAGTAAAAAAAAAAACCAGCTTTCATCAATTTTATTTTAATTATCTTCACTAGCATTTAATAATACTGCGACATAGTTTGTTCTAAATACATTTAGAGTATAAAGTTATGTATGAAACATTTTGTAATAAATTTACATGTTCCTGAAACTGACTAGGGCCCCACTCCATACGGGCCCCCATCTATTACTAATTTTCAACAGATATGAGGCTTTCAGGGCTCCAAAATTACTAGGGCCCCCAAATATCTAGGAAGGTCAATGTTTAGAGGCCAAAAATAATTACGAATGACTTTGGTAATAACAAATGTTTGACTAATCAGAGTGTGTCTATTGTTTCTGTTGTAAAAATAATGTTTATGGAGGCAGTTGGGTATTTGTTCTTTGTTTCTGTTATGTTATGTTAATGTTTACGAAGGCTGTTGCTGTGGTGTCAGAAGGTCTGGAGTGTTTTGGGGGCCAAGGATACATTGAGGACACAGGATTGCATAGGATGTTAAGAGATTCTTTTAAAACAATTGATCACATTTTTTTAAAGTAATCAATTGGCTTATCTCAGTTAACTACATTCAGTCAACTTTCAATTATATTATGGCTTAGTTTGTTAGGGATTGACAGGTAAATAATTAGTCCTCTGATTGTTTGAATCAGTTTACTCATTGTATCATCAGATTGTTTTGTAATTCTAAAACTTTGCACATCATCTATTTTCTATTCAGTATTAATGATTATGTGGAGTTCATTCTCAATGTTTGAAACTTTTCTTCTGTAATCTTTATTTTCAGGTGCACTATTGATAGAGCATGCCACTCAAAAAGACGCAACACCAAGTGACATCCTCACAGACATAAGGTACAACAATATAAAAATTAATTCTTTTTTTCTTCTTCTTTATTCTCGATATATGAACATGGAGGATTTCAAACGACCAGGCCTATAGTTATGATGAGCTGCACGGTGGCATCCAGGTCCGTCTCGCTCCCATACAGTTTTTGTTTGAAGGAGGTCATCTGTGGCCAGAACCTGTTGCGAGCTGTGTCATGTAAAGTGCATGTTTGGAGAACATGTTCTGCATTCTCTGGAGACATCCCACATGGGCAGCCCTCACTGTTTCCAATGCCTAGCCTAGAGTGCAATGGCCATGGTGCCATCTACCAGAGTAGCATAACACCTTTACTTCATTTAACATCAGGTACGCATTTCCAGCTAAGTGGACTGTCACCATTACCTAAAAAAATTGTGGATTTCTCATCTGGAATTGAATCTTGTCTGTTGTGCATTCTGCCTCGCACGATTTCCCCACATAAATGAGATTTCCCACTTAAAACCTTGCAGGATATTAGAATCGGGTTCATGCTACTGTAGTTGTTCATGGGGACGGATGGTCATGCGGTAAAGCGCTCAACTGTCGACCAGAGGGTCCCTGGTTTGATCTCCGGTGAGGACCAATGGATATTTCAGGTCATGATTAAAGTCCCAGCTATATCTCCCATGGTGCCTCCATGGCCATTGCACTATCAGCTATGGATGGGATGAAAGAATGGCACCATAAAAACCGTCACATATAGTGGTTTATAGGATCTAAGAGATTTCATCTCATCCTTACAGGGACTTCACACACTGTAAAATAAATGTGTGTTGGATGACCATTATATTCTGAAACTTGGGAACTTAAATACAGCAGTCATAAAATTAACAAATAATTACATGATGCCAAACATTTTTTTTTACAAATATTGATGTATATTTTTATCAATACTATTTAGACATTTTATAAAAAAAAATAAAACTATTTAATGCTTAATCAAAAAGCATTCATATACTGAATATTATTTGTCAAAAAAGGTTTTTAAATTTTTTTTAAATATTTTTTTTAATTAATCCCTTTTGATTGACTTTATTTAAAATATATCATGTAATTTATACTTGTTATTATTTGTTCATATGTTAAAGTCATTAATTATTAGTAAACATGTCTAATTTCTTCTTTACACAAACTTTACATATTTTTTCCTATCTCCCCCCCCCCTCCAATCCCTTTTAATAAAATAAATAATGTTATCTATATTTTGTATACCTGTGTACATACTTTTGTACACAAGTTTAAAATGATTTATACAAAATTTAAATGTGTTTTCTCTTTACTTTTATACATTGTATGTATTAATAATAGAACAAGGTGCTCTTTATACTGCTATAAAAAAAGGAAGTGTGAGAGTAGGGAAGGCTGATAAAAAAAAAATGGGGACATTATTCTAAAAATCAGAAATAGAATGATGATTTATCATTTCTGTACTGGGAGGTGCAGCTAAGTTTCCAAACTGTTATGATTTGTACACTTTTTAGTAAATTTTTCTCAAAATCTTTTGAAGTTTGATCTTATTATTTCTTTTAACATAGAGAGTTCTTAAGAGAAAAAACATTTTCGACAGCACTCGCAAAAATTCTTCCAATTTTCTTCAGTAATAGACAAACATTTTTCCATTTTTTAAATGGCCTTTTTGTTTACATTTCAATATTATCTCCATTCCTCATTTTGAATGACAAATGCAAGAAACAGTTCATCTTCACAAACAGAAAAACAACATTTTAAAATTGTAAAATTCCTGAAAAGTGTGAAGTAATATTCAATACCCAGTAATAACAAATTTCCCTTGCTTATTTTAATCTTAAAAAAATGATTTTTTTCAACCATAAGTCCATCAAGTTATAAATAACTATAACCTGAATGAGAAAATACTTGAATAAAAGGAGGAAATATTTTAGAATTTTTATGTCTTTTAAATTTGTAGTGCAGTAGGAAACAGATATCTGAAAACACTTTTTGACCAAATAACCTTTAACAATGAACACATAATAGTAAAAATATAGAATTCAGAAAAAAGAAAAAGAAAATTCACCATAGTGACAAAGACGGTAACACAGTATTTAAAATCACCGGTTTATTTAATTTTTTTTTTTTACAAAATAATGAATGCATGAATGAACAATAGTTTGAACAGTTAATTAGCAATAAAGTGTCCCAATTAAAAAGTGTAATATTTCACGTCACTTGTTAATTCAATTGGTGGCCCTATAATGCTGAAAGCCCTAATGGTTAAAAGTGTTTTATAGTTTGTCTCCTTTTGTTTGTCATTATTAGGGAGCGACCGATAATCGGTATCGGTTTCGGCCGATATTGGCACTATCGGTTAATATCGGATTGGCCGATTTTCGTAGGAAGCAACCGATAGTCGTACCGATATTGGCAGTATTGGCACTATGGGTTTTATATCTCATATGTGCCTTTCCTTCCTAAAATAATAATAAAGCAAGAAAGTATTCGCTCCCTTATCATTAACGCGGTTTTTTTTTTATACCCCCCCCCCCCCGGCCCAACTCAGTTTCCCCAGTTTCATTTTAGACACAGCAGCACAAAGATGACGTCACTTACCAACAGGGTCGGCGAGATGAAGGACAAATTTAGTTTTAATCTTCTTTTGAAGATTTTGCTCTGCGTCGGTTCTATAAATGTTACTCTTATATTCTTTCATTCATTTACTTTCTTACTATCAACTATTTGTTAAATGTTTTAGTGAACGACAGAAAAGAAGATTGTATTGTAAAATGACACTCTTTGATGTTACCGCATGGCAATTCAAAGCAAAATTTTGATCGGTTGCCTTTCATTTTTCATCTTGTTGTTCTTTCTTTCGTGTGTCAACATTAAACATTCTTTCTTAAGTTTCATTTTGGTTATAGCAACAGTTGTATCAGGGACGAGGCGTGAGTGTTTGCCGGTCTAACTCTTAGAGAAAAATCTATTGATGTTTTTATTGCTATATACAAAGTACAATCGAAAATATGCCTTTCCATCATATCGACATTGCTAGTTTCAGAACTTTAATTAATTAATAGACTTGCCAGGCAATAAATGATGCCTAGCTGTCGACAAACATTGACAAGACAATTGAAACATAGATTTTAACTTCGTAGGCAGCAGTTGAAAGATAAGTTGGCTTCAATTAATACTATATTTACAACTGCCGATTGCTGAACGTCCATACAAAGTTTTATTGGTGTTACATTACATTGGTTAGAACCTGGATTATTCTCTCAGGATAGCTGCATCCCAGGATAGGTCCCGGGAAATCTTCTTCTCCCGGGATATTGTTGGGTAAATAAAAGGAGGCTGGGACAGGTACCACCCACACAATCCCATACAATAGCCGTGGCTACAGAATTATAATTATAAACGGGTTCATTATACGTTCAACAATTGACTATAGTACCTCCACCAATACACTACAGTATATAATGTTAACTAGTGAATGCAAGTTTTCTCTTTTTACATTGACGGGGAAGTGAGCAGGAGGTTTACTTGTCGAAGGGCTAAATAACAAAAACATCTTCATTATATATTACAAGTGGGGCTTCAATCGACATACCTGGGGGTGAGGGTATGTGCGAACTGCGACAGGGTGGGGGTGGTAGATATACTTAATAAGTGGACGGAACTTAAACTTCAAATGGTTGAGTGAAATTCTGTTATTTATCGATTTGGTGAACTTTCCGCATTTGGTAAAATTAACGTATTTAAGTGTTGTTTTAAAATTTTTAATTGCAATTTTTTTGGCGCGTTAATGGCAAATTAACGCAGTTTAATCAGCAGCCCTAATTAATGCATATTTACTTTTTTAGTTTGACATTAGTTATTTACAACTTTATCTTACTTTTCTGTTTGTGAACAAGTAAAAAATAAAAACAACAAATTAATTGTTTGTTATAAGTTTAATTTTAAACAATAAACATGCAGATTTATGAGATTATGCAGGCATGGTTTGTGTTTTTGACTTCGGTCTTCCGGTCTGTCTTTTCAAATTGTTTGTTTTTCTAATCTTCTAATCATTCGCAAGACACTCATTAATAGCAAAATATCGGTATCGGCAAAAATACTGGGGGAAAATATCGGTATCGGACTATCGGTAAAAAGGTATATCGGTAGCTCCCTAGTCATTATACCATTTTCTAAAATGAAAGCAATGTCAATGAAAGCAGCATTCCTTTTTTTAATTTGACTGTTAATGTTCTTTATACTTAATAAAAGTTTTCAGCGAGAATCAGTAATGAAATAATAGAACACAATATGTATTCAAATTCAACAAAGAGCCGGATTTAGCTACCATTAAACTTGACATCATACTTTGTGAGATATTTACATGATTTTTATTTTACTTTCTTAAGACAAAAATATGCTGAGTCATGTAAGTATCAGCATACCATGATTATTGTGAAATAATAATTAATATACAAAATATGTAACAATGACAATGTAACATGATGTTTGGATCTACCGAATCAGTTGATACAAAAAAAAAAATTGGTAAAACATTTTTCTTTACAAATGTCACTAAAAAAAAATAGGAATCCATAATACATATAGTAACAATACAATTGATCAATAATAGATGTAGTAACAATACATCAAAAGTTGACAGGCGCCATTGTTTTTAAACTGTCATAATTTAAAAACCTTTTATCCACTTTTTTTTTTACACTGTTAAAAACAAAATTTCAAGTTCATGATGTGGCTAAACAAATTACATTTGAAATATTGATGTAATATAAAATTACTCACAAAAAAAAAAACAGCAAAAAAAAAACTACTAAATAAACACGTGTAAGAATGGCAATGTTTCAACATGGTCAAACTAACAGCATGTGTATCATTTCAATATTTCAGCTAGATATCATTCATGATTTTCAAGTGATCACACTATTACAGTCGTGCTGGATGCAGATAACCATCAAATACCAGTGCCAAGTTTTGTTCCATAGATTTCTGTGTGAAGTTTTTATTTCCACCCCGTGTACAGAGTGGTGCCAGGTCTTTCTCACACCACCTGAAAATAAAAACGTAGAGAAAAAAAAAGTTGAGGCTGAGGGGCTAATATGATAAACTGTGTCAAACTAAACTATACTTTCTTAATATAAGACATTAACACTCTTGAATAAACCCAAGTCAAGCCTTGAAAGTGACAGAGATATAAAATAATTTGTTTGGAGGTTTGACATTAATTAATTTTTATATTGTTGTACCTTATGGCTGTGAGAATGTCACTTGGTGTTGTGTCTTTTTGAGTGGCATGCTCTATCAATAGTGCACCTGAAAATAAAGATTACAGAAGAAAAGTTTCAAACATTAAGAATGAACTCCACAGAATCATTAATACTGAATAGAAAATAGATGATGTGCAAAGTTTAAGAATTACAAAACAATCTGATGATAAACAATGAGTAAACTGATTCAAACAATCAGAGGACTAATTATTTACCTGTCTATCCCTTACAAACTAAGCCATAATACAATTAAAAGTTGGCTGAATGTAGATATTTACCTGTCAATCCCTAACAAACTAAGCCATAATACAATTGAAAGTTGACTGAATGTAGCTTCCTAACCTTACACAGACAGGTTTCACTATTTAATCTTTTAATAAATTTATTTTCCAGATGTACTAAAAATAATATTAAAATTTCTCATTCAAAAAGATAATTGATTTACCCATATAAATTCTTGCCAGGCTGAAAGCAAACTCTCTTGCAGCCATTTCTACCAGGTCTGGAGAAAGTCTGGATGCAAAACTCAAAATGTTACTGACTGACTGCTCTACCGCTTGTGATGCCACCTGTAGTTCGTTGTGAGATTTGCCAGGCTGGATGCGGCGAAGAACATCTTCATGATAATATTTCAGAACTGCGCCGGATGATTTGGTGATGGCTCTGAGAACATCAAGTGATAAAATGTTGGTTGTGCCTTCCCAGATAGCATTGACCTGAATAAATTATATTAACAAATATAACTGAGATAAGCCAATTGATTACTTTAAAAAAAAAAATGTGATCAAGGGTTTTAAAAGAAACAACAACTAAATGTAATTAAATTTTTTCTAAAACTGAACAGTGTTAATTCTATCAATTTTTAATGTAAAAAAAAAAATGGCTTCATCAAAAGTACTATATCTGTGTCAAAATTATTTGTGATTTTCATATAAAACTATTAAAAAAAAAATAAAACATTTATGGATAAAAAAAAAGGTATATAATATACAAACCTGTGTATCTCTTAACATCCTGGGCAAGTCTGTATCCTCAATGTATCCTTGGCCCCCAAAACACTCCAGACCTTCTGACACCACAGTAACAGCCTTCGTAAACATTAACATTACATAACAGAAACAAAGAACAAATACCCAACAGCCTTCATAAACATTAACATAACATAACAGAAACAAAGAACAAATACCCAACAGCCTTCATAAACATTAACATAACATAACAGAAACAAAGAACAAATACCCAACAGCCTTCATAAACATTAACATAACATAACAGAAACAAAGAACAAATACCCAACAGCCTTCATAAACATTAACATAGCATAACAGAAACAAAAAACAAATACCCAACAGCCTTCATAAACATTAACATAACATAACAGAAACAAAGAACAAATACCCAACAGCCTTCATAAACATTAACATAACATAACAGAAACAAAGAACAAATACCCAACAGCCTTCATAAACATTAACATAACATAACAGAAACAAAGAACAAATACCCAACAGCCTTCATAAACATTAACATAACATAACAGAAACAAAGAACAAATACCCAACAGCCTTCGTAAACATTAACATAACATAACAGAAACAATATACACACTCTGATTAGTCAAACATTTGTTATTACCAAAGTCATTCGTACTTATTTTTGGCCCCTAAACATTGACCTTCCTAGATATTTGGGGGCCCTAGTAATTTTTGAGCCCTGAAAGCCTCATATCTGTTGAAAATTAGTAATAGATGGGGGCCCGTATGGAGTGGGGCCCTAGTCAGTTTCAGGAACATGTAAATTATTACAAAATGTTTCATACATAATTTTACACTCTAAATGTATTTAGAACAAACTATGTAGCAGTATTATTAAATGCTAGTGAAGATAATTAAAATGAAAGTGATGAAAGCTGGTGATCACCTGTTTAGAAACATATAATTTAGCTAAAGGAACAATAAGTCGAAGAACTTCTTCTTCCGCTTGAAGCTCTCTCCCTTTATCATGAACTTCTTGCCTGCCAAGTAAACGGGCAATTTCCAGAACCAGTATGGTTGCTGCCCTTGTTTCGATTTCCATGTTTGCCAGGGTGATGACGTGAAGGGGGTGCTGATGCAGAGCTTTCCCAAAAGCGCTTCGTCTTGTGGCATAATCCCTTGCCAGATTTACCATTCTGATTAAAGATGTTCAAGTTTTGTTAAATGATAAATTAGTAAATTCTATTACAAGTGTTTTTTTTTTACTATTCCTAATATGGTGTGAGGAAAAAAAAACAGCAAGTTACCTCCTCATTGAAGATGCAGCTCCCATTGCTGTGTGTATTCTGGTCATCGTTAGCATATTGGCCATTGAAGCAACACCTCTACCATCTTCTGACACCTTAAAGAAAAACAAAAATATTACAATCATAATAATGATGAAACAAAAAAAATTATTTAACTAATGATGGAAATTTTTATTAGGCTCAGATTCAAAAATTGATATTTTTCATGGGAATCTGAATGGAATTGAAAGATATTTAAACTAATTTCTTATAAAAAAATGATGCCTTGCAAATTTTTGCTGAAAACTTTAACTTTCTTCAAAATTTTACAAATGCTGGAGTTTAAATAATTCATTTCTAACAGCAATAAATTACATTTAGGACTGATTCTTTCACAAAAGTATTGCACCTGTTGTGGTGAGGATTATTGTAAAGTTTTTCTTCTTTGTCTTTTTTTAACAAACTTGTCTTCGACAGTTGAGTTCTTAATGAAAAAAAAAAATATAGCTACAGACAAATGGTTATTAATGAAAACACACCAGGATTAAAAGTTTTTTTTTTCATATCTTCTTTGATCAGCTCAGGACTTTTTTTATAGACACTTTGATGTCAGAAATCAGTATGGTGAACACGACCCAGAGTTTAAAGGTGAAATGGGCATTGCAAAAAATGTTGGCATCACTACATTTAACATAATATTTCAATAAATATCTGAGAACAAAATACAACTGAGCCATTGGTATATTTTGATCCACAAAAAAAATTAATTATAATGAAGTAAAAGATTAAAACTTAACTATAAAATTGTATTTAAAACCTTCATGAACAAATAATTGAAAATGATGTTGAAAAACATATGCATTATGAATGAAATGCTAAGAGTTTATATTTTTTATTTATATGTAGCTTTGGAAAAAAATAATACCATTTTGGGCTGTAGCTTAATTATTACATTTTATTTCTAAATGACATGAATTCGATAGAGAATTATATATTTTTAAAACTTTTTTAAAAAGTTTACAAAGAAAAAGTAAAATTAATAGTTATAAATTAGCTTGTTAAGCTTGAAATAGAAAAATAAATTCTCCTAAATTTCTTAATTAACCTTATAAGCTCTTGCTCCATCCATCAACAGTTCAGCGGTAGGAAGCTGTTTGGTCCCAAGTTTATTTTTTAGTTTGAGCATCTGAATGTTATTCATCACACCATTTTCATCTCTAACTTCTAAATAAAACAAAGACAATCCTCTAGTTCCCTGAGAAAAAAGAGAAATAATAAATCTTTGCTACTAATATTAAGTTACATTATGTTTGCTAAAAACAATAAAAAAAATAAAAGTAGTTTGTAATATGTATTGATACATGCCTAAATAAAGTGTTGATACATTTATTTAAGACTGCAGTAAAGCGCACTAAAAAACTTTAAATGATTCCAAAAAATATTCCTTTAATATAAATTCAGAAAAAAATGAATTCTAAAAAGATAAAACAAAAGAAAAAGAGAATTAGGAATGATTAAGTGGTAAAATTTTCTTTAGCTGTAACAAAAATTGCTCAATATTTGTATTGTCTGTCTTTGACAGAGAATTAATGATGTAATAACACATATGTTAATTTGATATTTTCTTACTTGTGTTTTAGCACTGCATTAAAATCTATTAAAGAAAAAATTAACTGACATCAAAATATTTTCCAGTATAAAATTCAATTCTGTACTGTATATGAAAAAATATACATAATAACAATGCAAACTTTCAATAAAATATCTACTAATTCAACAAAAATAACCATTTAAGGATCATTTAAGATCACTATGCTTGAACGTATTAATAGTAGTAAGTAAAAATTACACATGAGAAAAAGAAGAATTCCTACCTCAACAACAGATCCATTTTTATCAACAACTCGTGCTAGAGTCAATGAAATGTCTGCATCAGTAGAAGAGGAGAACCATTTATACCCATACAACTTGTAAGAGCCATCACTCTGTTTAACAGCCAGAGTTTCTGTGCCCTTAGCTAACGAAAAATATTATTTTAGGGTTTAATGAAATATTTTCATGAACTGATAAAAAATGTACATTTTCCTATTGTTGAGAAATAAAACGACATAAACCTTTTAATAGCACTTGTTAAAAATATTCAATTATCAACTTTTTTCGTGTCCGACTCGAAATTATTAACAGATAGCATAAAAAATTACATTGCAATCCATGGTATTTAGAAATGGAAAGTAATTTACAAAAAAAAAAATAACTAAACAGCTAAATATAAATAATCTGAAAGAGATTTTCAAAAAATCGTTTGCTTCTTTAATCTCCAATGGTCAATATTCAATGAGCAATTCACTTCCTGCAAAGAATTTATCCAACACTTAGTGACAATTTCAGCCTCATTTTCTTCCTGATGCTTGTTGCAGTGCACTATCATTAGACTTTCATTAGACTTTCATTAGACTTTCATCAGACTTTCATTAGACTTTCATTAGACTTTCATTAGACTTTCATCAGACTTTCATTAGACTTTCATTAGACTTTCATTAGACTTAAACACAGGATACAATTCATTTTGACATCTTTTTAATTTGTGAGACCTGAACAAAGATTCTTTATTTTTTTCCTTACTCATCAGGTAAAACATAATACTGCTTTGGCAGATAAGATAATTATTAATAGTGACATATTAGCAAACATGACAGATTATTACCGGTTTAGTATCTGCCAATATTTCTTTTTATATCATAATCAAAAATATACCATCACTTAACAATAATGATAGAAAAAGGGGGATAAGTATTAAATTCTATTATATGCCCATACATGTACATTATTTTTACCGTACATTAACTAAAAACTTAGACCAAAACTAGGTTTTCTTACTTTTTTCAAAAACTATTTTAAATTTGAAAGAGCTCTACTAATCACAAAATGAATATTTTAAATAAAGTATCTCTGCAATAAGCAACAAAATGAAAGTAGAAATATTTCTGCTCAGATTAAAAAATTAAATTCATAATTCTAGAGAATTACACAGCTTAGTGAAACATTCAGAAACTTTCTTTGGACAGAGGTTTTTGTTTTAAAAAATGACTAAAAAATAATTGAATATTACGAATAAATAAACTTTAAAAAAAAAATAAGATGGCATTTACCAACGTCTGATCCTCCCTGCTTTTCTGTCATCCATTGTCCAGATGTCCAAAATTTACTGGGATCTCGGCTGATCATATGCGAGAAAGCCTTGTCATAAGCCCATGGATGCTTATCTTTCAGTACCTACAGGAATACTCAAACAAAATAATTAACAAATAAAGATACTGAAGAGATTAAAATATTAACTAAAAACTTCTTTAAAAAAAATAGTGGGTATAAAAAGACCATGGCATCTGAATGATGGGCATCTGAATGATGTGGTGCTGATGATATATTTAACTAACTCATCCATCCAGCATGGTGAGATATGATACTTTAATTAGATATAAATGCTTAATCAAACCACATAAATATCACCAAATGATAAGACACATAAATTTACATTTTCAGAAAAATATTGTTTTGCGAATACTTGTTTATTTAAGTAGGAGATAAAAAAGAGTATTACATTAAACAAAACTGGTACATACATGTATATTTGATTTGATTTTATTATTCATTTCATTTGTTGTAAAAATTGTATCTTAAATTTATGAAGTAGAAATTTTATGTCTCATGAAGCAGTTAGTTTCTTTGCTTACTTGGCAACCCAATCCCTTATAGTTATTAAATTATCATACATGTAGAATGGTTGATATATACATTATTATAATTTTGAATGAGCTGTGTTGGAGAGAGTGTGTAGAGAGGAGTATCATATAAATTATTTGGCATGATTTTGGTGATACTCTCCATCCTGGTCTGAGAGACATACCATGATCTACGGGGAATAGATCATTGGGGTTCTCTAGTCAGGAATTTAAAAAAAAAACCTTTTTGCGAGGGTGGTGGTACCGTGGTCAATGAGGACTATCCGAGACCGTAGTATTCACAGCTGGCGGTGGTGATGGATGTGGCTGCTCAGCTTGCCATTTCAGGCTGAGGGTACAGGCGCACTACACCCTCCCCTATGTCCGAGTGGCAGGAAAAACCCCTTGCCTTGCCATTCTGGCCGATCAGCAGTACACACACCCTGCTGCTCTGGCCATTTTGGGCAAGTCTTAAAACCCTCTTTTCTGCCAACCCGGCAGATGATAGCGGGCACACTCACCCCGCCGCTTTGTAGACATGGCAGACATGCATCAGAGCCACCAACAATGCTGGTGTGGTAGGCACACCACTACACCCTATTATGCTGGCAATGGCAGCGTAAAAAAAAAAAATTAAACAAAAAAAAAAAAGAGTGTGTATTTTCTTTGTATATTTTTTTTAAGTTAAAAACATTTAATTATACTGTCGGGTCGTTAGTAGTGACTTATCATTTTTATTTATTATGCAACTTTTTGCTCAAATTTAGGTCATAAGGAAAACAAATCTACTTAAGAGAATACTTTGCACTAACTTCCAGAGTTTTAGCTGCTCCGTTTGTCATAGCCAAAGGACAACCAAATAAGCCCCCTGAAGGCTCATAGAGATAAAATTTTGATATTTGGTATAACCGGCTGAAATAAATACAAACAAAGTAAGTCAATTTTTTTTTTGCTGATGTTTTGTCAGTAAACTTTACTCTACACAAAGTATAATTTAAAGAAAATATACAACTCTGACAGAGTATATTGCACTACAGTTTCGGTCTAGTACATTTAAGAATTGCCAAAGTCTCGCTTGCAAAATGTCCTTACTCTAACGAAATGAATTAAATTTGTTGAAAAAACGATGAAAAGTTTTTTTTTATTCTTTGTGAAAATATCATAAGGAATACTCAAATCAAGCATACTTGATTTTTTGTGTTACAGATGCATAGTTCATGGAGAGCATATTTTGTTTTTCTTATCTAATACGTGAAATTACGAATTAGGAAAAAACTTTTTTTTTAAAAAAAAAAAAAGACATTTTCATTTTCACAATTTTTTTTTATTACTTTCCAAGTTATGTCAAATAAGTAAGAAAAATACTTTAATGTGTTAATGTATAACTTTTAAAAAAAAAGTACTATGGATAATTTGCTAGAGGGAGAAAAGCCAACTTGCAAAGCATAAATTGTATATTTAATTTAGGCACAGTTTGCAACATTTAAAGAAAGGGAAAACTATCAAAACAAAACAGAATTGTATATTTTAAACTTATTTAAAAAGGCATTAAATTAAATAAAATTACGGATTTTTTAAAAGGCCACCAGATGAAATGGGATCAGAAAATGATCTTATCGTTCAACAGAAAAGAATGCTCTCTCCTCAAAATATTGAGCAGTGATGAAGATGAAAATTAAAATGAGTTTGCAAAAGAAAATAATATATTTTTTCTTTACTCATGTGTTTTGCTTATATTTTTAGTAGAAATAAAAAAGATTTCATTGAATCCAAAAAATAAAAAGATTTTATTTTAGAGCATTTTGGAATGCATCCCTGAATTCAGTACGTCTCCCCACATTTTTTAAAAAACCTATCTATCGTGCTAAATTCAGTTTTTTTTTTTAATTAAATTAATAAGTTAAAAAAATTGACATAATCATTAAGAGAAAAAATTTCTTCACATGGATATTAATTTTGAATGCATGTAGTTTCAAATTACTTTTGAAGACAGGAATATAGTATTACCTCCATTCACCAAACTTTCTTTCATATCCACAAGCGATTAAGCCTTCTTCTGCAGCAATTTCTTTCATTCTTGGCCAAGCTGTAGACATAATCAGTTTGTCTGTCCTTTTACCCCAAGCATCTATTTGCTCCAGCTGAGAAATATTCATAACATATAAGTTAGCCATGCAATATTGGTGCTGAAAAGAATCATGCAGTTGCTGTGCAATATTGGTGCTGAAAAGAATCATGCAGCAGTTGTGCAAGCAAGTCCCATGAAGGAAATAAGCAGTGCTTTAGGTTGTGACTTCTGAAATCAAATCACCCAATCCTCCATGATGGTACTGGCTATGTCACTAGCTGACACTTTTAAGAACACTTGTTGTAAAACAAAACTCTTAGAAAAAGACAAATTATTAATGACCCTGTAAGGGTGAGAAGTGAGGATTTAACTCTTGATCCTATAAACCAATAATATGATGCTCTTTTCTGTGGTGCAAGTGTATGATGGCTAAGGAGACACCATGGGAGACACTCTGCAATGTTAAATTTCTAACTTGCAGTATGCAGAACAGGCTACAACCAAAACACAACTGAGTCACCCACAACACAGACTTATATAAATCATACATTTCAAAGAGGAGAGAGTTTTTACATCATAAGGAATGTTATAGAAACACAGACCAATAAACACCATCAAATTTAATTAAAAAGGAGATTATGCAGTTTCTTTCCAGTCAGGAAGCATATCAAGTAGACCAATGAATGCTGAAAGGATAACATGGAATGGACCTTTCTAACTTCTGCAAAGTACCACCAGATTGGTGTGTGGAATGTTCAAGCAAGAAGAGACCTATAAGAGAATTATCAAGAAAAAAACAACAAACAAGGGTAACGAATAAACAGATTAAGAAATGTAGTCCCCACCAAATACTGAGATACATTAGTCTGGAAGGTAAATGTTAAGGTAAAGTGGAGACATTCGCTGCTGAAATTCGCATTTCTAAAATCTTTGTCAGTCAAAAAGTTCTATTTTATCATACAATTATTTAAGCCTTGTTAGACTTTTTTTTTTCAGTTTTTGGTTTTCAAAATTTATAATGTTATTTTAAATTTAAGACCCTTAAATAAATTCTAAAAAACTTGATAAAACCAATACCTTATATTTGCAGTTATGTAATAAAATGCTTGAAATATCTAATATAATTAAAAAAATGTATTCTATATTTTGAAAACTAAAAGAGAATATATATATTTTGAAATAATTCATTCTGGTGCAAACCTTTGGCTGTTCAGCTTCCATTCGTAATGAAAGTTCATAAATCTCCTTCACAACTCTATCTCCAAACCTTTCAAGATCATCATTGATAATTCTGAAGTGCTGAAATAATTTGACAATCATTAGCCATGATGATTAGGGTGTTAGAAGGGTATGTTATTGTTATCCGGAGTTACATGAATGAACGTATAATATATAGTTAGATACTAATCATGGTGAAAATCAGTAAAATAAATAAAAGATCATTCAAAAGTCATGATTAAATCCATTTGTTAATAAAATCACTATGAAAGCCTAGATAAATGTGCCTTTATTAGTTTATACTTTAAAACATTATTATTTAGTTCATCTTTTATAGCATGGGCCATGGCATGTCACAATTAATATGTGTGTTTAAGAATTTTAGGTACACTATTTTATTACCATATTTAATTCCTTTTAGTTTTCCATATGTTAATGTTAAAATTAATGGATACGTTCATTTGATTAAGTATTTTAACTTCAGCACATGTGGCAGTGTTTAGACAGTTGAGTGCACTTGTTGTGAAAATTACCTCGTTTGGTATATGCCTACTTAAAAAGCTTTTTAAAAATGCATCTTGAGAGTATTGGTTCTCTAAAGCAGGTCTGTCCTGGAAAAATGCACCTAGTTTTGCGTGAGAAAATGGTATGTATATTTCATTAATGCTTTTGTCGTCAACATCACTGAATGCTTTTTCAATGGTTACTTGAGCTCCTGTCGTTTGCTGGGTAGTAGAAACTGCTCGACAAATATGTTTGGTTAACTCAGCTTTTTGTCCCAAATAGTTTCCAAACGGTTTCAAGTTCAATAAATGTCTAGCTGAAAACTTATATTGTGCCATTTAAATTTAACTTTTAGATTTAGTCAAGATATATTTATATTTACAAGCTGCTGAAAGTCTCTGTCTATGAAGCTATTGTTTACCAAAATCAGATGGTTTCCGGTCAAAGGTCAAACTCCAATGGTCTATGCTGCCAACTCGACTCTAAATGCTTTAGTAAAGAAAAAAAATGAACCCCAAAGAGGTTGCTTAGGACTGCTGCGTGGAAATGGTGGGGCTAACCGAACACTTACTTGGGGCCCAAGGCCTTTCAGGACCGCGTCATTTTTTAAAAAATAATTACAATGAAGTCGTACACTAAATGTATTTGCCTTGTTAACAGCCTGCATTATCTAAATGATTAAAGTGTAAACTTCCCGCCATAATCAAAATTGTTTCACCGTCCCCCTCCCACCATCGCTACAAATTATTTAATCTATAATAGCTTTTACTATGGAGTCTATTCTGTTGTTAGTTTTAATACGTATTTAACTCTTTATACTCAGCATGCTCAGAACATTCTTAATGTCTTGGTTGGCCGGAGGGTACTTTTTAATGTCAATAATGTTATACAATCATAGGTATTTTCCGTATTTGACGGTTCTAAGCAAAAAAAAAAAAGCCGCAATAATAGCTACCACTTTCATATCTTAGGACTCTACGTAAATTATCATTGACATATGGGAGCCCCCCTAAACCTCAAAATATTCAGTTATTTTAACCTTGGCCTTGCCCCTTCAGAAGTTTTTAAAGTACCCCTCCTTTTGGCGAGCATGACTGTTAGCAATATAGGCCAGCAGGAATGTGTAACTCGACTGTAGAATTTCTTTTAGAACCATAACAACTCTTGTTGTTTTCAATACCAGCACATTCGATTTAAAATTATAGAAAAAATTAAAGTTCACACAGGATCCCCCAAAAGATATCGAAATCCAGTTTTAAAAAACACAAGCTAATGAAATAGCTACAAAATGGCGACAATATTGATACAGTGGATTCAGTTTAATTTTAAATGCTAGTGACAATTAATGTATTCTGCATTATCATAGACGGACTTCTTAGTGAGTTGGAAGAACGAGAAGCAGTTTACAAAATAAGGTGAATAAAATGATGCTGCTATTTGGTGGAGCATATATATTGAATAATGACTTTGACTGTTATATAGCGATACAGTTATATAGTTATATAGTTATATAGTTATATAGACCTCACATCTCCTCAGACCTCAATCTCAACGCAGACCTCAAACTCAACAACTCAGACCTCGATAACAACTCAGACCTCAATCTCAGCTCAGACCTCAATCTCAACGCAGACCTCAAACTCAACAACTCAGACCTCGATAACAACTCAGACCTCAATCTCAGCTCAGACCTCACATATCAACTCAGACCTCGATCTCAAATCAGACCTCACATCTCCTCAGACCTCACATCTCAACTAAGACCTTTCATCTTAGCTCAGACCTCACATCTCAACTAAGACCTCTCAACAACTCAGATCTAACATCTCAACTCAGACCTCACATCTCAACAACTCAGATCTAACATCTCAACTAAAACCTCAGATCTCATCTCAGACCTCACATCTCAACTAAGACCTCTCATCTCAACAACTCAGATCTAACATCTCAACTCAGACCTCACATCTCAACAACTCAGATCTAACATCTCAACTAAGACCTCAGATCTCATCTCAGACCTCACATCTCAACTAAGACCTCTCATCTCAACAACTCAGATCTAACATCTCAACTCAGACCTCACATCTCAACAACTCAGATCTAACATCTCAACTAAGACCTCACATCTCAACTCAGACCTCACATCTCAACTAAGACCTCTCATCTCAACAACTCAGATCTAACATCTCAACTCAGACCTCACATCTCAACAACTCAGATCTAACATCTCAACTAAGACCTCACATCTCAACTCAGACCTCACATCTCAACTAAGACCTCTCATCTCAACAACTCAGATCTAACATCTCAACTAAGACCTCACATCTCAATCTGTAAACATTATCTTACAATTGTCTCGTTTCTCAATCTCGACAGTATCGTAATTGTGTGTTTGTGTGTGTGTTTTTTTTAGTAGTTCCACTAATGTATTTACGGTTGAAGTCGAAAGAAATTATGTACCAGTGGAAACTAAGCACGTTACTAGGCATGGTTACAAAAACGACAAATTAGACTATGAAAAGTCCTTGCAGTTGTTTTTTTGCACAACAAACAGAACCGTTTTCATAGATAGGTGGTGCACTTGCCGAATTCTTAAAGAACGCTGCAAACCTAGTCAATTTCTATTAGGAATATGGCACGCGCTATTTAAAACCAGAGACCTATTGTCAAATAAACTAAAAACTGAAAAACTAAATCCACCTTGTATCACGGAAAAAACAACATATTTTGTACTCATTGCTGCAATAAAATATCCATTCATTATAAAAAGGTAAATAAATTTAAAAAAAAAACATCATTTGGACAATTTCATTCTGTAGAAATGATGATCCTAGTTTTTAAAGAGGTTGTCGGTTTCTATTTTAATTCACAAAATGACGTCATATGGAAGCAACATTGGACATTTTACAAACTTCATATCTAAGATGTCTAAGACAGTGATAGTAACAAAATAACAAATGTTTTAAAAGACGCATTATGATATGCAGAGATGACAAAACCTATTTCTACATATTGTGTAGCTACTATTTGTTATCTTAACTCAGGGGTTAGCAGGCCCACCGACAGAGATCTCGGGCCCCTGGGCAGAGCTGTCACGCCCCCCCCCCCTCGTGCTGATAATAATATTTTCAAAAGTTAATTGGCCAGCTCAGTCCCTAAAACTTGCCCTAAAACTCGCCGGGCCCCTGGGCATTCCCCCCTACCCCCTCTCGGCGGCACCGTGGGTTAGGGTTAGGTTGGTAGAATAAGAAACATTGGTTCATCTCATAGATCCTATTAACCCGAGTTTCTCACACTTTTTTGCAACTGTACCCCAAAGGATGCGAAAGTATTCCTGCATAACTTTTGCCATATAACTTCCACCGGATGAGCTATTAACCACACAATAAGCGGTAGTGTAGTACTCTTGTTTCATCTCCACCATAGCCAATGGTTCAACGACCACAGACAGGGTAGAGCCTGTACTTGAGCCCTCCACTACAGATGTGTTCAGTTTACCGAGAGGGGGTAGTTAGGGATGGGCAAGAGGGATGGCATCATGCCCCGGGCGCTACTCACATAGAGGCGCCAAACGGTATAATTTACATATAATATTATATGGTTTTCGAATTGGGGGGGGGCGCTAAAAAGGTTTTGTGACCCTGGCGCGAGTTAAGCTCGCTACGGCACTGAGTTTACCTCTGTGTAAAAGGAAGTAAACTATATAAAGAGTATTTCATCTTCCATTATCAGTTATTAACATTACATAAACAAGGCTGGATTATTATTATTATTTTGCTCTGATATGGGCTTACTCATGCAGACTAATCATATAAACCAGCATACGGGACCTATTGATCTAACATTAAAGAGTGTTATTTCTTTTGATAAAAATGATCGATAAAGCCAATAGACATCCCAAGTGTAGTATTCACATATAAAACTTGTTTTGCTCATGTCAAATAAAATAAACATGGCCACTGAACATGTATACGTGTAAGGCCAATATTGATTGCGTCTGTATACTGGGTGTAACTGATTTCTAACAGTGAGAAGTTTTTTTTTGTTGTTTCCGTTGTTGTTTTATATAGAGGGTGGTGGGGGTATGATGTCAGGTTACTGTTGTCCACAGTTTGTATTGTCTTATAACTATGATAAACCGGACATTGCTATGATTAACTGGTCATTACCATGATGGACCGTACATTACCACGATAGACCGGACATTGCTATGATACACCGGATATTACTATGATAGACTGGACATTGCTATGATAGACCGGACATTGCTATGATAGACTGGACATTACCATTATATACCGAACATTACAATGATAAACCGGACATTACTATGATAGACCTGACATTACTATGATAGACCGGACATTGCTATGATAGACTGGATATTACTATGATAGACTGGACATTATCATTATAGACCGTATATTACCATGATAGACAATACATTGCTATGATAGACTGGACATTACTATGATAGACCGGACATTACTATGATAGACCGGACATTACTATGATAGACCGGACATCACTATGATAGACCGGACATCACTATGATAGACCGGACATTACTATGTTCTGATTCTATTACCCGAGCAGGTTTGCTTGTCTTTTTTCTATGGCCTCGACACTTACCTTCAATTGTCCGGTCACCGTCATACTGTGGATGTGATCTCGATCATCTAGATACAGATAACGGACTGAAGGCACAATGACCAGACACCTTCAACTCCCCCCTCCCACCTCCCCTTCGTGTTGTTTCTATTCTATGTCTGAAGGTTGAAAGACAGGACACGACAAAAACTTTCCGTATTGTTAAGCTATCTTCCAGAAAATTCCACCCCTCGTTACAGATTATAATATATAATATGTGCCCCTCCCTTACCTGTTATTTAAAGTAATGTTTATATTTTATTTTAATTATGGAAACCACCGGAACTGCCACATATTGGGTCAGTTTTGGCATTTTGTGTACGTAATTACATTAATAAAGCGTACTATTTCTAAAAAGAAGTAAATTTTGACATTTATTTTCAATTTATTTATTTATTTTTGGGTTTTAGGTGCAATTGTCCATCCAGTATGATTCAAATGTCGTTAATACATCAAATAAGACTAGACATGGTTGATATAAATTTGAATATTATTGCACTGATATTACACATTTTATTTGCTTACTCTTTAACTAAGCAAATGGAATGTTTAATATTAATAAGACAATTTGAAAAAATGGTTATTTTAAGTCAAGCTCTTAAGGGCTCATCGGAGCTGTTGCAAATTAGTTTTAGTAACCTCCCCAAACTTAAAGTCTTTCTTTTCCCTTAGCCATCGGGGCAGATGAAGTGTATAATTCATCAGTTTCTTTAACCTCGGCATATGAAGGAATTGTGTGGTTAGCACAACGCCCAGCCACCTTTACTTCCCCAACTTAAGTCTGGTACCCATTTTAAGATGGGTGGACTTGTGGGACGACTTTGCACCAGATTACACCTGGAAAAATTCCATGGTTCTTACCGAGGATTGAAACCTGGGCTGAGCCCACTGGGCTCTCAGGTTGACAGTCGAGTATCTAAACAACTCGGCCATCCGTCCCACTCAATTGCTGAGTGAAATTCAGTTATTTATCGATTTGGTGAACTTTCAGCATTTTGGTCAAATTAACACATTTAGGTGTTGCGTTAAAAATTTTAATCGCAAATATTTTTGTCGCGTTAATCTCAAATTAACGCAGTTTAATCAGCAGCCCTAATATATATATATATATATATATATATATATATATATACATATATATATATGCATACATGTATACATACACACATATATATATATAATACATACATATACATACACACATATATATTTATATAATACATACATGTATACATACACACACACACATATATATATATATATATATATATATATATATATATATATATATATATACCAGTGACACTGCTAAGTGGACTTTTCAAGAACATTTCACACAGGAGCGAGAGAATTTTTCTTCCTTTAGTGTGTGATCTATTGATATACAGTTGGCAGAAGTAAATTAAAATCTGTTGACGCCCTTGATCACAAGGCAACGAGAACAATGTATGCCTTTAAAGACAGAGACGATGAATATAAAGTTAAAAAAAAGTAATTTATTTTTTGTTGGGAGGTGGGGGGGGTCCTTGATAGGTCTTGACCCCAGGGAAGGGAAAACTTTTATAGTCGAGGGCCTAAATTAGCTCTTAAATTTCTTAGAACGGCCAGGTCAAAGAGCAGAAATTTTCTAGAAGAGTAGAGGAATGGATGGGATTCACAAATAAACTAATACAAGTTGAATAACCTACAAAAAAAATAACATAATACATTCATTGACAAATATGCAATAAAACTGTAACAATGAGATATGAATGAATTGATACCATAGTGTTAAAAAACAAAGTTATTTAGAGAATTGTGATTGTAATTTTTTTTTTCAAAGCTGTCAATCGCTGTTCAAAGAATTGTAATAATAAGATATACACATATGTCAGTTTCTATTCATAGAATTGTAACAATAAGATAAACTCAGATGTCAGTTTCTATTCATAGAATTGTAAGTATAAAATATACTCAGATGTCAGTTTCTATTCATAGAATTATAACAACATATAATAATAAAATATACTCAGGTGTCAGTTTCTATTCATAGAATTGTAACAATAAGATATACTCAGATGTCAGTATCTGTTCAAAGAATTGTGACAATAAAATATTGTTGTCAAAGAATTGTGGTTATAAAACATGTATATGAGTCAATTAATCGGTATTCATAGAAAGCATATAAATTGTTTATCCTCTAACTGTTTATGTGGTTCAATGATCTCATAAAATAATAGCCATTTGGGTTCTGCGTTAAATCGGAAGTAAAGAATTAATACAACAGTATTCCAGTTTAAAATAAAATAAAATCATGAAAAAATTGGATCTTCCTGAAACCCAAAAATAATCTAGCCTACCGATCAAACCCTACGCAAAGGTTTTACAGGTACAGCTAGTAAAATCATAATTTTGTACGCTCTGTGTGGTGTTGTATTAGAGAGTATAGATACTCAAATCTTCTTTCAGGCTTGGTAATTAGAGTCAGCAACTTGCATCTGTTGCCATGGTCTTTGAGGCAGGCTACGAACTCACCCTCTCTCCATCTTGGCATCTGTGAGTTCATTTTCACAAACTCCACGCCAACTTTTTTCGCCACGATCCCATACATGAAAATATCATCGATCCAGAAAAAACGGGTCTTCCTCGCCGCGGCGTCCATCTTGGGCACGAGGTCAGGGGTCAAGGCCACGAAATAGCCTAGGCAGTGCTGAAAAAGGTACCTGTCTTCGGCCATGTCAGACCTATTCACAGACCACTTCCCATCCCGCCTGACTCTGTCGTTCGATTCCGTGTCACACGTGATCGTGTTGGTCCGATTTCCGACAAGCGCCGACCAGTCCCGGAAAAACTGTTGCGTCAACATGAAGACGTCGTCGTCCAGACGTAAAAGAAGTCTGAGACCCGGGCAGTTCTCGCTCAGCCATTTGAACAAAAAGACGGCCTTGTAGGTCAGATTGACATAGGCATCAACGAAACTTCCCTGCACCAGGTCTCCAAACTCGTCCTGTTCCTTCATCAGCTGAGTCTGTAGTGTTGAATTCTCGACTAGACCAATAAAGAAAAATAGCTGGATGGAAAAGACGGTAAGAGATAACAAAAATAGAAACATTCAAATTACGGTATATTACAAAATAGACACTAACATCCCAGAATATCAATAAAACAATTTTAGCTACAGTAGACTCAATTTTTAGCTAAACTGTAAAGATAATCCTCTTTCAATTTCTTACGATGTTCAAGCTCTGATTTATTTCAAAATGTAAACCATTAGACCCTGTTAAACCATTAGACCCTGTCAAACCATTAGACCCTGTCAAACCATTAAACCCTGTTAAACCATTAGACCCTGTTAAACCATCAGACCCTGTTAAATCATTAGACCCTGTCACACCATTAAACCCTGTCAAACCATTAGACCCTGTTAAACCATTAGACCCTGTCAAACCATTATACCCTGTCAAACCATTAGACCCTGTCAAACCATTAGACCCTGTTAAACCATTAGACCCTGTTAAACCATTATACCCTGTTAAACGTAAGACGGTGTTTAGAGCCGTTCTTACGTTTGATGGGCGGGAGGGGGGGGGGGCTGGTGAAAGGGTGCCGCTGGTAAAACAACGCTGTTAGCGCCGCCCCTTTGCAAGTAATAGGCCCCCTATCTTTGAAAACTGGGGACCCTCCGAGCCATCCCAACTGTTCAAATTTTGATTAGGAGCCCCCTGAACACTGCTCGTGTGGGAAGTACGTGTATGAGTGAGATCAAATCTCTTAGATCCTATAAACTACGAATGGGACTGTTTTTATGGTGCCCCGTCTTTCCACCCCCACAGCCGATAGTGCGATGGCCATGTAGGCACTGCGGGAGATACAGCGGGAGCTTTCGCCATGACCTGAAATATCCATCGGTCCTCACCCGAGATCAAACTGAGAAATGGCAGGCTGCGCAGGTGCTTGAGGGGACGAGCGGGAAGGGTGTTGTGTGCCGACCACATCCGTCAACACCGCCAGCTATGAATACTGCGGTCTCGGATTGTCCTCATTGACCACAGTACCACCACTCTCGCAAGTAATGGGTTTTTCCTGACTAGAGAACCCCTATGATCCATCCCTCGTGGATCATGGTATGTCCTCAGACCAGGAAGTAGAGATCACAAATTAATTTGTGATACTCTCCGAAACAAACATGTGCGTATGCTGCTGTAACTTAAATGCAGGAGAAAACTATTATGTTTAAATTTCTCTGATGCTACACACACATGGGCTAACGTAAAACCACTAATGGTGTTTAACCAACGATAATGTAAATCCAGTAATGGTGTTTACCCATTGGCTAATGTAAATCCACTTACTGTATTGCACTAGATCATTGCTTCTCAAACTTTTTACGATTCGCGACCCAATTATGAAAACAGTTTCTTTTTCTACCTTTTGTTTTGATATGTGAAAAGGAATGAAACCCAGATGAACTAAAAAAGAACAAAAAACCGTGATTAATTTTACCATCGGATTATCTCCTTTTCTCTCTTCAGATTTACAAACGTTTTTGTTTTTTTGTGATCTATTGAGAAATAGACTCGATAGTATGTAACACATAGTAGGCCTTTGTTCTCCATCACTTAATTATAAAATAAGTTGTAGTTGTGAGTCACCAGTGTGTCGTGACTCACGCATTGATAACTACTGCGATAGACGCCTCGTCTATCTTCATTTTGATACCATCTCTACTGTTGTTAATCTTGTACAGCTGAAATTCTGCAAAACGTTTGCATAGAGTTATATCCCCCTTAGGCTTGATCGGTGTTATTTGGTTTCGTGATCCCGATTTTTTTCATGATTGTATTTTAAACTGAATACTGTTGTATTAATTCTTTACTTTCGATTTAACGCAACGCCCAAATCGCTATTATTATATTATATTTTAGTATACATTAACTTTTTTTCTTAATGTTTATAAAACAATATTAAAAAAAAATCATACTTTGATTTTGTGTGGTTTTGTTTTTTCAGGGTCTGTATACATCCACCTGAACGCCTGTCGTTTGCCCACATTACCTGGTGCTGTATGAACAGCCATAATGGCGTCATAGGAACTGGCGTTATGGCATCGTGACCTGTTCTCCATCACAGTCTGGAAATGAAAGCAAAGTTCTAAATATTATGGATGGTAACATGATTTTACTCTCTTCTTTTTTTTCCCGCGATCAAAATTATTTCAAGCTCAGTTTAAGACACTTTACTTTCGTATCAGTCCGGAACGTCTGAAGTAAAGGTGAGACAACTGGGAAAGCAGTGATCTTGTTGTGATACCTCCTTTATCTCGATCACAGAAGAGCGTATAAAGGCCCTAGAGGCAACAGGGAGGATTCGGTTAACTGGCGGATTAAAAAGTTCAAGCCTGCGGCAAACGTCACGAAGCAGACGGTGACCAGATCAGTCTCAGGTCAACCCCTACCCACCCCCTACCTTCTCCCACCGGAAGATGTTAACGCCAGTTGAAGCGAGTTTTTTTTATCTTGGCTTTTGGCGGGTGGGTTGGCGGGCTTAGGCTGGTGGGTTGGCGGCTTCAACTTTTTATTCAATGTAAATTAAATAAAGGGGTAAATGTTGATATTAATTTCTTTTACTAATTTGGTGGAATTCTTTTTTAATTTCAGCAATTTTCGTAAAAAAAAATCTGGCAATACTGATGGAAGACATCCAAGAAAAAAGTTTCAGTCAGTACTCATTAGAATGTCATTTAAAATATATATTGAATTGTTCTGTAGATACTGGTTCGCTTTTTATAAAACTTATTTGTTATTAATAATATTAGTTTAACGAGGATATGTAATGCAATAAAAATACGAACGATTAGCCGTCAGACAAAATAATTGACGTATTATCAGAATGGGAAATGTATGACGTTCATTGGAAATGTTGAGGGCATGTTCTTGCCATTCTTGGGTTTTTCTTGACTACACCGAGAGCATTAATGCCGTTCAGGGAGAAAGAAATGTTTACAGAATGGAATAAAAAAGCAAACATAGAGCTGACATACAGAACGGCAGAGATACAGCTGACACAAAGGCAAACATACTGCTCACAGAAAGAAAAGCAGTCATACAGCTGACAGAGAGAAATGCAAGTCAGCCAAGAACAAAATTAAACCTACAGAGCTACTGTGCGGTAAAGCGCTCGGCTGTCGACCTGAAGGTACCTAGTTCAATCTCTGGACCAAGGAAAATTTTCAAGTCTTGGCTCAAGTTCCCGATATATCTCCCATGGTGCCTCCACGGCCATTGCACTATCGGCTATGGTGGGGATGAAAGAAGGGCACCATAAAAACCGTCCCATTAGTGGTTTATAGGATCTAAGAGATTTCATCTCATCCTTACAGGGACTTCACACACACTGACAAAGAATCAAACGACCAATGATGTTTTCGATTGAACGCTAGGAAGTATGTTTACCTTTATAAATGGGTCATAGGATGAGCCATCCGTCATGTCGACCATGTACCGCATGTGAGGGATGGGCGTTGTTGAGGTAGTACTCGTCAGTTTTGGTGTGGACAGTCTGGTCATGTTTGCTGTAGCGGTCAGTACGTGGTCACCCTCCACGGACACAAAACCTAAACCGCTGACACCGATCGTCATCTCTTCTGTCGAGCGATTGCGTTGAACTGCAATGGCGTCTTCAGCAGTGAATCTTGGAATTAAACTCGTCGAGTTTCGTGCGTGAAGAGATGCACCCAGAAACTGCGATCTGTGTGAATGCATTGCGCTGTCCAATAAAGAGATCCCTCGATGCTCCTCGAGGATGTTCAGTCCCCGAGCCACGTAGTTGTGAGATGGACCAGAGATTAAGGACGTCAAGTCATATGTAACAAATCTCTTGGTGTCACTTTGTAACTCGACAATGCTTAATATTAGAACAAACAAAACGACAAATATGCAAAATTGAGTGCGTTTTAGTTTTAGAATTTTTCTGTGTATAAGCAGCATGGTCTGAAGTCAGAAATCTAGTCAGAAGACAAGCTGAAAAGGGATAAAAATTTCACTGCAGATATAGTGTACCTTTAATTGATAGCATTTGATTAGACGATATTAATATATCTTGAAATGTATTTTAATATTTAGTAGATATATGATATCCCCTTGCTCATTCAAGACAGAATTTACCTGACGTAACGCAAATGATATTCAATCTTTTAGTCTTCTCTACATATCAATCTTCTTCTGCATTTGAAGCTATTCCGAATCAGGTCAAAACTAATGTATATTACTAATCTCGAAAATACAGCATTACTGTGACTAGAAATACAGATGTACTGTTAAATGAAATACAGGTGTACTGTTAATTGAAATACAGCTGTAATATTAATTGGAATACAGCCGCACTTTGAATATAAATACAGCCGTGCTGTTAATGAAATACAGCTGCACTGTGAATTGAAATACAGCTGTACTGTTAATTGAATTGTAATTGTATTTTATATTTGACTTATATATAATATACTTGTCACGGTAATCATAATCAGTGAAGCCATTAATCTGCTTCTGGAGAAACATGAATAGGTAATTCTCTAAGGCTCACAGATATTCCTGTAGATCTCTATCTAGGGCTCAAAATATCTCTCAAAGTCTGTCTAAGGCCCTCAGATATATCTGAAATTCTCCTTGCAGGGCCTATCAGATATCTGAAATTCTTCTTGCAGGACCTATCAGATATCTGACATTCTCCTTTCAAAGCCTATCAGATATCTGAAATTCTCCTTGTAGGTTATATTAGATATCTCATATACTCTGTTTAGGGCCCCGAGATATCACTAAAGGTTTCTATTTAAAGCCCGGAAACACCTAGATATCTTTGAAAGTCACTGTCTAGAGGCCATCCGATATTTCTTAAGTCCATGTGTAGGGCTCACAACGGCCCTGAATCAAACTAAATAATGCTTTGATCTGACTGACAAATCAATTCGGTTCAATATGTTCCCAAATCATTTAGTTTTCAATTAACATTAAAAACTATTAAATGCCTTGAGTATTAGGCTTAGAGAAGTACACGCTATTTCGCCATCAGCATGACTCTATTGAATGGTTAAAAACAAAACTGTAATATGTTTTATATCGAATTTAGAATGTTTATCAAAGTGCAGCCGTTATAAATACTTTTTTTTATGTGTCTGAGTTTATTGTGATGTAATAATATCACAGGTAAATAATTATCCTACAAGTTCCACTTTTTTTTTCTTTTGGTAGAATAACATTACATGTGATTACATATTACTTATCACACATTACATATTACACATTACATGTTACACAATACATGTTACACAATGGACATTGTATATTACGTATTAAATATTATATATCACACATTACATATCATACTTTAATATTACATATTACATATTACATATTACATATTACATATTACATATTACATATTACATATTACACGTTGCATATTACACATTACATATCACACAGTACATGCTATACACTACACATTATATATTACACATTACATATTATATATTACACATTACATATTACACAATATATATGACACATTACATATTACACGTTACACATTGCATATTACACATTGAAAATTACATATTACACCGCTTTTACTTCGCATCAGAAGTTGTCTTACCTTGCTTTATTTTACTTATATTGATTCCAACTTTTGCATTTGGGGATTTTATTACTTATATAAAATGTGCACTTTCAGATACTTTTATCACACAAATACGTGAATCTCAATTAATAATTCAATAAGTATTGTTTCTTCCTATTCTATTACTTTCTACATTCTGTATAAATTTTTATGAAAACAAAAAAAAAAAAAGAGACTGCAACGAAATAGTTAAATCCTCTGTCTCCAGATGGATAAAATGGTAGCTATATATATATTATTTATAACACTGTCTCGGCATGTTAACTCACACTGTAATCTCGATCCTTTCTCTCTCTCTCTCTATCTCTCTCTCTCTTTACTTTAACCCCCAACAGTTCGTGGTGACTAAGGCAAGCGGAAGACATATGGTGTGACTATTGATAAATCCACCAATGGATGGTTGTTGTTTAATTTTTTTTTTAATTTTTCATAACTCTGATAGCCATCCACTTGTTGTTGTTTATCGATACATGTATATTGATGATCTGCCACCGTCCGCGTCTTCCACCTTGTTCGTGAGACCCTCAT
>JAGDYQ010000199.1:88773-129212 GCA_021962125.1 Bulinus truncatus | reverse complement strand
AACATTCCCATTGTGTCATTTAGACCTGACAGTGTGTAGTATAACAAGTAGAAAAAAGAACAACACCTCTAGACAACATATGTTGCACAGCACAATCCACACATCTAGACAACAAATGTTGCACAGCACAATCCACACATCTAGACAACATATGTTGCGCAGCACAATCCACACATCTAGACAACATATGTTGCACAGCACAATCCACACTTCTCTAACTACAGGGAAAAACAAACCAAACAGACCAATTGTTAGACGATAAATCATCAACTGCATTCAAGCAGCAGGGGCAGCGGTTTACAATTATTTATTTTTTACCAGTTTTGAGATGCGACCCTGGTCGTGTTATATAATTGGCTGACAATGGCTGGTGCGTGTATCAATGCGTGTGAATTAAAACAATGCAGGAACCATTTAGTTACAACAGCCACAATAGAGTCACAAAAAGTAACTTCAATATTTTGCTGTCACACTGTAATAATGCCAGAATTATTATATCTAAGTTTGTACGTGTGAGTGATGTGTGCCTACATGTGTATGTACATGAGTTCCGTGTGACTATATGCGTCTATGAGAGTGCCGTGGGCCTATATTTGTGTGTACATGAGTTCCGTGTGCCTATATGCGTCTATGAGAGTGCCGTGTGCCTATATGTGTGTGTAAATGTGTTCCGCGTGCCTATATGCGTCTATGAGAGTGCCGTGTGCCTATATGTGTGTGTAAATGTGTTCCGTGTGCCTATGGGTGTGTGTAAATGTGTTCCATGTGCCTATATGTGTGTATGAGAGTGCCGTGTGCCTATATGTGTGTATGAGAGTGCCGTGTGCCTATATGATATGTATGTGTTAGAGAACAATTCAAGAACCGTTACTCTGCAATCAATATAACTCTGAACTTAAAAACAAAGAACAAAATTCGATTGAAAAAGAAATAAAAAAGGTCAGTAAGATTTTGTGTAGTATCGCCCACTGGAGTATTTCTCCTTTGCAAAAAGTGTCAAGCGGTGCATAACGATTACTCGATACAGAATCGATACTTCACTCCGCTTCCACCCCCCCCCCTGCCCTTTCCCCACCCCCGGACTTCAGTAGTGAGAGGTTTAAAGTGTTGAAGTTGTAATAATGACCAGAAAATGAAATCAGTTGGGGTGGGGGAAAGTAGGGGTGGGGGTATCATTTCTATGATGAGTGTGACAGCTAGGTTGCCTTGGTCACCAATTCAACAGTGGCATGGACTCACCAATGTAAAGTCTGCTATCTACACAATACTTGTGACTTTCCCTTTCTCATACACCACATATACACTAGGCTGTGATGTAAAGTTTGCTATCTACACAATACTTTTGACTTTCCCTTTCTCATACACCAGATATACACTAGGCTGTGATGTAAAGTCTGCTATCTAAACAATACTTGTGACTTTCCCTTTCTTATACACCAAATATACACTTGGCTGTAATGACATATTTGGTTGAATTGTCACAGTTGGCTGTAATGTCACACTTTTCTACGTTTACAGAAGTGAGATTTGAAGTTAATACCCAGAAAAAAAAAATCCTAAATAACTTACAAAACACAAAGCGATAAATGCTAGCATACCATTTGCTTATCTAATATTGTGAGATAGATTAACATATACGGAATGTTTTATAATTTTTTTTTTATCTATTTAGGTCAGTGGTACCCAAACCTTTTTCTCGCCACGAACCGGTCATCGTTTCACCGCGGCCCATTGGGAAGTTGGGGGGATGGGGGATGGGGGGGGGGTGGTGTACTTTGATAATTTCTCGTCCAAGGAAAGTCTCACAATCACGAGAGAAATAAAATAAAAAGAAAATAATGTAACGATTTTTTTTGTGCGGCCCAGTAACATTCGTTACACGGATCGGTACCGGTCCACAGCTCGGGCGGAAGGGTTGTGGTGGGGGGGGGGGAGGTTGGAACCATTGATTTAGTTGACTTTCATCTACCTTCTTAAAATAATGGTAAGTTTATAAAACTAAAATCTCAAAGTAAGAAAACAAATCTTAGCACGTAAAGAGTCAATTATTCTGGCAAAATAAACTTGTACAAAAAGAAAATCTCACACACAAAAAAAAAACCGAGGAGAATTCTGATATTATGGCCACAAATGTGTTCCCTGCACCAAAAAGTTCTACTCAGCATTATTTTTGTCTTCCTTCCCTACCAAGATGACTAAAGCGGCCATTAACCCGATCTGTACAGATAATAAAGTCCTGGACAAGTATCACATCGATGGACTTAACCACTAAACTCTTCATATGCCCAGAGGATTTTCTTTTTTTTTTCTGAACTTGAGTAACTGACCTTGACATTTGCAGGCGCCACATGACCTTGACATTAGAAAAGACTTTCTTCAGGTAAGACATACACACACACACACGCACATACAAAGACATGCAGAAGACCAGATTAAACAGGTTGCCATTTAGTTTATTGGTGAGTTTATGGAACGTTGTAGTTTAGTGCCATGAGTGTAGGAAGTGTTTCCAGACTAGACTTCTGTAGTCCTTTCACTACATTCGACTTCTGTCTAAACCTGACTTTTGTAGGAGTCTAATTATCACGGTCGTATACTTTGATCAGAGGTCTATTTACTAATATCAACTTATCCATTTCATTCCTCCCCTTTGTCCATTTCATTCTTCCACTTTGTCCTTTTCATTCCTCCCCTTTGGCCATTTCATTCCTCCACTTTTTCCATTTCATTCTTCCAATTTGTCCATTTCATTCTTCCACTTTGTCTATTACACTCTTCTACTTTGTCCATTTCATTCCTCCACTTTGTCCATTTCACTCCTCCATTTCGTCCATTTCATTCTTCCACTTTATCTATTTCATTCTTCCACTATGTCCATTTCATTCTTCCACTTTGTCCATTTCCTTCTTCCACTTTGTCCATTTCATTCCTCCACTTTGTCCATTTCACTCCTCCACTTTGTCCATTTCATTCTTCCACTTTGTCCATTTCATTCTTCCACTTTGCCCATTTCATTCGTTCATTTCGTCCTTTGTGTATATGATATATATTTGTGAGTTAATGTAATGTTTACAGAGTATCAGAAAAGTTTACAATTATCGCCAAGTCAACAAGGACAACTAACAAGGCTGATGCAGTCAGTACCTTTATTGTATGCCCATTTAAGTCGTTACCTTAAGATCAAAAGACTTCACCAGGTTGAACTACTAAATGTCAAAAAACTCTTAATGGACTCATGTGGTCAGTGCATTGAATTTAAGTGGAAGAGAAAAAAAAAATCCGGACGATTTTACACAATTGGCTGAGTTATGTACTCCTGCCTCACCGCTACCCACAACTATGGAGCCACTTCGACATCTCCATTACACACACACACGTACTCACGCACACACACACACACACGTACTCTCTCACACACACACACGTACACAGACACATATCAGAAAGATACCATCATCCATCGATGTTCTATTGATTGAATAGCGTGGACTCAAGAAGAAAGGGGTGGGTGGGGATGGTTAGAGAAAAATATTACAAATGTAAATGTTACACCATTACAGAAAACAATTACAGCGTTTAATAATACTGCATTTCTAGGTCATTACATTTATAGACAATATAAACATACATACATAAATACATACATACATGATACATACATAAATATATATATTAAGGATATTTGCAGAGAGAGAGAGAGAGAGAGAGAGAGAGAGAGAGATGAAGAGAAAGAGAATGAGAACGAGAGAGATAGAAAGAGATAGAAAGATGAATAAATAAACAGACACACGAATGACAGACACTTAAATAGATAAACATATATAAACATATGTAAACATATATAAACATATATGAAAAAGTAAATAGATAAACATATATAAACATGTATAAACATATATAAACATGTATACACACATATAAACATATATAAACACATATAAACATATATAAACATATATAAACACATATAAACATATATAAACATATAGTAACTGTGCCATATGTACTATCAGTAAAACAAACAAACTCCAACCGTTATCCATCCTTCCTTGGTCTACAAACTTGATCTGAATAACACAAATCAATGAAAGTAAAAAAAAAAACTCCTTTCTACAGTCAGCGTACTAAAAGAGAGCATGCCCTCAGGCCAGTTCCACGTCCAACCTGGCCACTATCTGGCACTCCCGCTAGTTCAAGTCCATATTGCGTTGGTCCAGTGTATGTCACACACCTTCACGATATCCTCACAGAAAAAAACTAACCAATCAGTCACAATACAGTGGGGTAGGTCGAAACCTAACGTTAACCGCTGTCCTGGGCAGAACAAACCAGAGAGTAAAGCGCTGCCTGTTCTCCAACACTCACTTCGACCCACAAATTATCTTGAATCGGTCCCCCATCCACCCCCTCCTTCTCTCCCCCTCCCCCCCCCGCCCCTTTTTCTTTATCGCACAGGCAGATCACTGGAATATAAATAAATAAAAAAAAAAAGATTGCAAGGGGAAACTACTCTATTGTTTCGGTTTCCTCTTCCCCCCACCCCTATTTGCACAGCTTATTACTTCCACTTTATGTGTTCTTTCTGCCGAAAGAAATGAAGAAAAGAATTGAAATGAAATGAAACTTAGGTTACAAAAAGGGACGCGTCTTACGCAAGGGGGTTGGGTTGGGGGGGGGGGGTGCACCATAGCGGCGCTCTGAGGGAGTGGCAAAATCGAACGTTAAAAAAAAAAAAACAACTACAGATATTTGAACTGAAAAGTCTTTCAAAGTTATTTCTAAGTGCATGTAATCGTCTATTCTTTTCTTAATTTCTCATGCAATCTATAGACAATAACTTCTATTACTCTAAAAAACGCAATCATCAATGAGTGAAGTTTAAGCGACAGTTTTGAAATAACAAGAAATTAAGCCTGTTCCATTCTGGACACAGGACGTGTTAGCGCATTTTCATGTTATGTATCAGTACGTTTGTTAGCTTTCAGTAAATATTTGTAAATTTTGGAAATGTTTATAAATTCAATTGTGTAATGCATATATCTGTAAAAAAATATTATAAAGACGTTTCTTTATATTTGAAAAAAAAATATTTTCTCTTAAATCTAAGTACAAGTGGTTTGTGGTTACTGAAATAGGACTCATAATTGAAAACATTCGAAATTGTAGTCATTTAATCGTCCGAAAACTCCGTGAATTGTTGCATAGCTCTGATACTTTCAATTAAACTCAGAACACAAGCTTACTATTTCATTTGATGAGTTTCTTAATAAATCTTGGTGAAACTACGTGCTGCAGTATTTCGCACCAAATGAATGGGTTATTGAACGTACAAGGTGTATATATAATATATAAGCCCCTTAGGAGCCCTGAAGCCCGGCCCTCAGAGGTTCTATCGCAAAATGAACTTTTGATGTACACTTGGCAGGCCAAGACCTACACAATGATATATACATCATGGGTCTAGGACTTATGGTTGCTGAGATATAGGGCGGTCCATTATTAATATAGCTTATATAGTAA
This sequence comes from Bulinus truncatus, assembly GCA_021962125.1. Taxonomy (NCBI): domain Eukaryota; kingdom Metazoa; phylum Mollusca; class Gastropoda; family Planorbidae; genus Bulinus; species Bulinus truncatus. Next base: position 123,692 of record JAGDYQ010000199.1, on the reverse strand, counting down.
AAAACGGTACTTTATAAGGCCCCTTTTACGGCCCTGAGAGGTCAGATCGCGAAATGAAAAAAAGTCATTTCTTGGCAGGCCAAGACCTACAAAATGATATATACATCATGGGTCTAGGACTTATGGTTGTTGAGATCTAGGGTGATGACGGACGGACAGACAGACAGACAGACTGACAGACAAAAAGGAGAAATACACTGTAAGTTAATATTCAAATGAAGTTATAGAGAATGGAAGTTTTCCGAAATGGAAGTTTTCCAAAATGGAAGGTTTTCGAAATGGAAGTTTTCCAAAATGTAAGTTTTCTGAAATGTAAGTTTTCCGAAATGGGAGTTTTCCGAAATGGAAGTTTTCCAATCGAATTTTCCCACCACTTCAATGTAAATAACAACCACTGACCTATGTAATTGTATGCACTATTAATGTGTAATGTGGCATAGTAATGTAAGGAATACCACCGGCATAATGTTACTATTGTTTCATCGGGTGTTGTCGTCATCAGCAGATCTAAACATAGTGTCACGTGATAGATGGGAGGGTCTTCTAGGTGGGTTCACAAAATACCAGAGTCGGAAATCAGTGAAGAGGTGAAAAGTTTGGTATTAGTCAGTACTGTGAAACTCCACAGTACTCAGTACTGTGATACTCCACAGTACTCGGTCTCTAGTATCTGTCGGTACTGTGATACTCCACAGTACTCGGTCTCTAGTATCTGTCGGTATTATGATACTCCACAGTACTCGGTCTCTAGTATCTGTCGGTATTATGATACTCCACAGTACTCGGTCTCTAGTATCTGTCGGTATTATGATACTCCACAGTACTCGGTCTCTAGTATCTGTCGGTATTATGATACTCCACAGTACTCGGTCTCTAGTATCTGTCGGTATAATGATACTCCACAGTACTCGGTCTCTAGTATCTGTCGGTATTATGATTCTTTACAGTACTCGGTCTCTAGTATCTGTCGGTATAATGATACTCCACAATACTCGGTCTCTAGTATCAGTCGGTATTATGATACTCCACAGTACTCGGTCTCTAGTATCTTTCGGTACAAGATACACGACAAGACTCGATCTCTAGTATCTGTCAGTACAAGATACACCACAAGACTCGGTCTCTAGTATCTTTCGGTACAAGATACACCACAGTACTCGGTCTCTAGTATCAGTCGGTACTGTGATACTCCACAATACTCGGTCGTTGGTATTTGTTAATACTACGATACTCCGCGCTACTCAGTGGAAACTGTAAAAGTACTTTAGGAAGAATGCGTCAGTGAGGGCTTCAAGATAAACAGTTAGGAGTAAATAACCCAAGAATTCGACAGATGGAACCATGCCGGAACTCACTGTCATAACATGGCAGTGACGAGAATGGAAAACCTTGTCGGCTTTTAATGTATGAATTCAGCGTTTAGACCCACACAACTTGTTATGGATTTATGGGGAAGGGCATTCAGCCCCACACAACTTGTTATGGATTGTATGGGGAAGGGCATTCAGTCCTACACAACTTGTTATGGATAGTATGGGGAAGGGACGCGAAATGATGTACTGAATTATTTACTTCTACACACATTAGTAAACAATCTCTACCTGCTTTGTGGACTTTATTTCACTAACACAGGGGCTAGTGACTTCCGAGATCTCCATTAAGTACTTGATGTCCATTAAGTATTTGATGTCCATTAAGTATTTGATGTCCATTAAGTATTTACCATTAACATAAGCGAGCCATCTATAATACAAATTTTACATCATATGTTCCGGTGTCTGTCATCGCTACTTCCGTCTGTCATCGCTACTTCCGTCTGTCATCCAACATGGCGGCATAAACAATTCATCCAAGATGGCGGCACAAACAATTCAAAGATGGCAGAAACATTTACTGTTTTCTTAACATGCATGATCCGGCTACCAACTGGCCAGCCGAGTAAGAATTAACTCCTACATGGCTGCCAGAAATGACATTGGACCAGCCATATGTTTAGTGCCGAGGTGACTAAACACCGTACACTAACATACGGCAGGTAAGATCATGAATGCCAAATGGCAATCACAATGTAATACTGTTTTCGACCGCCTCAATCATTACCAAAGGGCAATTAAGCGATCTTAGGAGAGGTAACACAAATTCATGCCTAAATATTTTTTTTAACGCCGCCATTGCCAGCATGGTAGGGTGTAGTGTGCCTACCACACCAACATTGTTGGCGGCGCTGATACACGTCTGCCATGCCTACAGAGCGGCGGGGTGAGTGTGCCCGCTATCATCTGCAGGGATGGCAGAAAGATGGGTTTTGATCCTAGCCCAAACCGGCCAGACCAGCAGGGTGTGTGTACTGCCGGTCGGCCAGAATGGCAAGGAAAGGGGTTTTTCCTGCCACTCGGACAGAGGGGAGGGTGTAGTGTGCCTGTACCATCAGCCAGTAATGGCAAGCTGCGCAGGTGTGCTTGAGTGGGACGGAGTGGAAGGGTGTTGTGTGCCGACGACATTCGTCACCACCGCCAGCTGTGAATACTGCGGTCTCGGATAGTCCTCATTGACCACAGTACCACCACCCTCGCAAGTAATGGGTTTTTTTTCCTGACTAGAGAACCCCTATGATCCATTCCCCGTGGATCATGGTATGTCTCTCAGACCAGGAAGGAGAGTTCACTAAATATCATGCCAAAATATTTTTTTTTTTTTTTTTTTACTCTCCGGATCTAAATATTTTGTAATACTCCCCGAAACAAATTCCATAGGCCTATGTATATCTCACAGTATCGTAATAAATTTATGGTGTTCAATTTGTTATTAAAGGAGAAGCGATCATAAAAGAAATATTTACAAAAATCGTTCAATTAATATTCTGTGTTATGTTCCACAATTTAAATTTTAAACCACAATTATGGATACCTCAATATAATGTAATATTTATATTGTTTAAATTGTTATTTCTAAAATATGTCTATTTCTAATGTACAATTATTTCCCTTTATTACTAACCTAAAATACGTCACATTTCTTTTTCATTTTTTGACTATTACGTCACATGAATGAATTGAATAAAGGTTGAGTTTGAGTAGCGCCGTACACAATGTTTACAATGCAAACTAACCCATTTATGATGGGGGCTTCACACAGAGGGTGTATGGAGGGGGCCCAGTTTGAGGAGAGCCCCCAAAATATTTTTTAAACTAAATATTAAGTACATTATCTCATGTCAAAATGTAGTGGCTCCCGAAGGTGCCTAAATTCCCTCGGTTCGGCATTGGCTTCACAGAACTATAATGTTGAAAGCTTTGATATGTCTTTCTTTTTTAAGAGGCCTATTGTTTACTGCGTCTGCGGCCTGAACTGCATTGATGAAATACTATGTTTTTAATTGAAGGTCAGCTAAAAGCTACACAACGATTCTTTCTTCTCGGGACCAAGCTTGAGAAGCGTCAAAAATTTATCTCATGTCAAAATGCAGGGGCAGCCCCCAAAGAGGCCAAGCCCACCGGGCCCCTAAATCCCTAGGTTCTGCACTGCCGGGTCGGCAATTTTTCTTAGTTAATTTTTCTATGCTACAATGTGTATAACAGTAAATAAACCACCTGATAAACATGTAGCGTTTTGCTTAACACAAGCACTCACTCACGTCTCTCTTTTTTTTAAATACGCCATGTTGAACATCATAAAACATTAAATGAATAACTGTTTGGAAAGGAGTCTATTAAAATATTATGAAGGAATATGATTTTAAGAGGTATTGTTTATGTTTACCCATAGTGAGGATTATTTTCTTTGGGAGGAACTATTTAAGATATGAACTCTATTTGATGTATTATTAGATGTCCCTATTCTCAAATGTATTTTGGCTACAATCTGTTCATGTCCTTGGGGCCACTGCAAGTATATAGACTGATTGTTAACGCGCTAAAATATGTATCACCATTTTCAACTACAACTGTGTGCCTACTCGCCGGTCCGGGTACCGGTCCTTTGATAACTAGTCAAATAAAAAAAATGATTGCAGTCTGTCAGAGCGACTGTTTACCAAATACAGTTATATTATTGTTTGTTTGTTTTTATAAAAGTCGACAAAATAAAAAGACCGAAGTAGACATTTAATAATACTGATTTTAATAATTAATGAATGTTTTAATTACTTTTAATTAGTATCGGAGACTGGACGTGGGGGGAAATGACTTAGGATCCGGGGAGGAGATTTTTCGTTACCTACTGTCACCGCCTGGCCAATGACATATGGCCTCACTTGAGGGCAATAACATGAAAAACAGACAGTTGTGGATTAAAATACAACCCCTCACCTTCGGCTCTCGGCCCGCATCTGACACGCACTGGTTCATAGAGCACGCCCCCCGCCCCCCCCCTCACGTAGTGCCCATGCCACGTCTGTAGTAATGTTTGACTACTACTTGTATTCTGTAGTAATGTTTGACTACTACTTGTATTCTGTAGTAATGTTTGACTACTACTTGTATTCTGTAGTAATGTTTGACTACTACTTGTATTCCCAGTAGTAATGTTTGACTACTACTTGTATTCTGTAGTAATGTTTGACTACTACTTGTATTCTGTAGTAATGTTTGACTACTACTTGTATTCTGTAGTAATGTTTGACTACTACTTGTATTCTGTAGTAATGTTTGACTACTACTTGTATTCTGTAGTAATGTTTGACTACTACTTGTATTCTGTAGTAATGTTTGACTACTACTTGTATTCTGTAGTAATGTTTGACTACTACTTGTATTCTGTAGTAATGTTTGACTACTACTTGTATTCTGTAGTAATGTTTGACTACTACTTGTATTCTGTAGTAATGTTTGACTACTACTTGTATTCTGTAGTAATGTTTGACTACTACTTGTATTCTGTAGTAATGTTTGACTACTACTTGTATTCTGTAGTAATGTTTGACTACTACTTGTATTCTGTAGTAATGTTTGACTACTACTTGTATTCTGTAGTAATGTATGACTACTACTTGTATTCTGTAGTAATGTATGACTACTACTTGTATTCTGTAGTAATGTATGACTACTACTTGTATTCTGTAGTAATGTATGACTACTACTTGTATTTTGTAGTAATGTATGACTACTACTTGTATTCTGTAGTAATATTTGACTACTACTTGTATTATGTAGTAATGTATGACTACTACTTGTATTCTGTAGTAATGTATGACTACTACTTGTATTCTGTAGTAATGTATGACTACCACTTGTATTTTGTAGTAATGTATGACTACTACTTGTATTCTGTAGTAATATTTGACTACTACTTGTATTATGTAGTAATGTATGACTACTACTTGTATTTTGTAGTAATGTATGACTACTACTTGTATTCTGTAGTAATGTATGACAACCACTTGTATTTTGTAGTAATGTATGACTACTACTTGTATTCTGTAGTAATATTTGACTACTACTTGTATTATGTAGTAATGTATGACTACTACTTGTATTTTGTAGTAATGTATGACTACTACTTGTATTCTGTAGTAATGTATGACAACCACTTGTATTTTGTAGTAATGTATGACTACTACTTGTATTCTGTAGTAATATTTGACTACTACTTGTATTATGTAGTAATGTATGACTACTACTTGTATTTTGTAGTAATGTATGACTACTACTTGTATTCTGTAGTAATGTATGACAACCACTTGTATTTTGTAGTAATGTATGACTACTACTTGTATTTTGTAGTAATGTATGACTACTACTTGTAACACATCTGGAATGGTCGGATACAGCAGACCCGTAAATAGCTGTTATGGCGCCCTGTGGGAGTTACATATTTTGGCGCCCTCCTCCCAATCTGAAAAAAAGTGCATAAACGTTGAACAGCGCTCTATCGGCGCCTCCCCCCTTTCCTAGTTCAAGGTCATGTGCGGGCCCCGTAACCCTCAGTACAATTCCCACTGTACTGTGAAACACAATATGCCCTATTTATTCAAATTACTAAAACACTAATAAACAGGGAGATTTTTTTTTTTAAAAAGAGTTTTGTGTGGGGGGTGGGGTGGCAAGGCAAAAAAAAATGTATATGTGCCTACTTGGGGGTTGCAGGCATAAAACACCTTCGGGGTTCTTGTATGCATCAGGTCTAATAGCCTACGGGCACACATTTATGACCGACAGTGAATGGTGTTTATTTATAAGATTGCATTTCAACCACAGATCGGACAGAGAGTGAAAAGTTTCTGTTGATCCAGCCGCTCCCATGTTTTAATTCTGTCTACTGACTTCTTTATGTTGTTGTTTTTGTTACCAATTAAAATTTACTTCACCTCCCATTCTATATCAAATGAAGCTTTGCCAATGTATTGTATATAACCTGTGTCAATTGTGTTCAATCCTTCTTATCTGTCTATTGTGTATTTGTGTGTGTGTTAGAGAGAGAGGGGGGGGAGAGAAGGAGAGAGAGGGAGAGATATAGAAAGAGAGGGAGAGAGAGAGAGACTTCAAAATTTACAACAGAATAAAGCTGTAACAATGATTTTGTTATTTTAACCCCTTGAGGTCAATCCACTCATCAACCCCAGCCCAACCTCTTTATCTATAATCTATATCAGTGGTGTCAAACCTTTTTGTAGCTCGGGCCAAATGAAACTTTCCCCGAACATCTCGAGTGCCACAGGACCGCTCATATTTTCGGCTATATCTTGGACCCTCTGTGCGACTGTATAGCGTGATAGACTTATATTTGCAAAACATTCTTTTTTTAGCCGGACACACAATGTCTGTCGCAGTTATCATACACTCTTTGATAAATTCCCCCATTGCTAACGGTTTCATTCCCTTAGAAAATTTTATAGGACACGGCATAACTAGCTTCAATAGCTGATGATGATTCTTCTGCAAGTTTTTTTAAACACGTTCTGCTGCTTGGATAAGTTGTGTTGTAGTTCTTCAGCCTTTTCTTTTACTACTTTTGACTTGAATATTGTCGTACACATCACTGTGTTTTGTATCATAATGCCTTGAATATTGTCGTACACATCACTGTGATTTGTATCATAATGCCTTGAATATTGTCGTACACATCACTTTGTTTTTCTATCATAATGCCTTGAATATTGTCGTACACATCACTGTGTTTTGTATCGTAATGCCTTGAATAGTGTCGTACACATCACTGTGATTTGTATCATAATGCCTTGAATATTGTCGTACACATCACTGTGTTTTGTATCATAATGCCTTGAATATTGTCGTACACATCACTGTGTTTTGTATCATAATGCCTTGAATATTGTCGTACACATCACTGTGTTTTGTATCATAATGCCGGCGAATGTTATACTCTTTCAATGAACTGACTTTTTCTTGGCATATCAAACAAACCGGATCGCCATTGTACTGTATGAAGAAATACATTTCAGTCCAAATGTCTCGAAAACTCATGGAATCGTTATCAAATTTTCGCTAATTATTTGGTTTCGAAAATATTTTTAGAATTTAAAAAAAAATTTGAAATAACATTTTCGGACGTGATTTAGAAGACCAAACAGGAAACATAATAATCGATGACTATTGTGTACACTGTACAAAGAGTTGCATTTTTATACTACCCTTACGACATCTTGTGAATAACAGTAACAAATAACTTCTTTAAAATCCCACATCCACGAGACTCTACGAAGTGCGCTTTTAACGGAGCTGTAGCTACAGTGCTACGCGATGCAAAATAACATAAGAAAACTTTAAAATTTGAAATTTAACTTTAAATTTTATTCTTTTCTTTGTTGAAACTCGAAATAAAAAAAAGAAGTTGACTGTAACTCAATTTTTCGTCTTTTCAATACAGATTCACGGGCCAGAAAAAAAGTAGTCGGCGGGCCAGATTTGGCCCGCGGGCCATGCGTTTAACACCACTGATCTATATCAACAATGTCTATGAATTGTGTTTACATTATACATACATATATATATACTTAGGGGGTTAACGTGAAGTTACTTAAACCTCATTAGATGTAATATATTCTTCTGTTTAAGTAAAACGCTCTGGATATTGTGGCGTTAAAAGGGAGGAGAACGGAGGAGGGGAAAAATAAAAACTTCAAATATTTTTGTAAACTCAAAGCTTTCTTTACTGGTTGACAAGGGAAAAGCATAGAAAATGTTTCAAGTACTGAACATACAAGGACAAGTACAAAAACCAAGGGTACGATTACGATTAAAAGTATCCAAGGTGCAAGTACGAGTAAAAGTGCCCAAGGTACAATTACGAGTACAAGTGCCCAAGGTACAATTACGAGTACAAGTATCCAAGATACAATTAGGAGTACAAGTACCCAAGATAAAGTTACGAGTACAAGTACCCAAGATACAGTTACGAGTACAAGTATCCAAGATACAATTACGAGTACAAGTATCCAAGATACAATTACAAGTACAAGTGCCCAAGATACAATTACGAGTACAAGTATCCAAGATACACAATTACGAGTACAAGTATCCAAGATACATTACGAGTACAAGTATCAAAGATACAGTTACGAGTACAAGTACCCAAGATACAGTTACGAGTACAAGTATCCAAGATACAATTACGAGTACAGGTGCCCAAGATACAATTACGAGTACAAGTATCCAAAATACAATTAGGAGTACAAGTACCCAAGATACAGTTACGAGTACAAGTATCAAAGATACAATTACGAGTACAAGTATCCAAGATACAATTACAAGTACAGGTGCCCAAGATACAATTACGAGTACAAGTATCTAAGATACATTACGAGTACAAGTATCAAAGATACAATTACGAGTACAAGTATCCAAGATACAATTACGAGTACAAGTGCCCAAGATACAATTACGAGTACAAGTATCCAAGATACAATTAAGAGTACAAGTACCCAATATACAATTACGAGTACAAGTACCCAAGATACAGTTACGAGTACAAGTATCCAAGATACAGTTACGAGTACAAGTATCCAAGATACAATTACGAGTACAAGTATCAAAGATACAATTACGAGTACAAGTGCCCAAGATACAATTACGAGTACAAATACCCAAGATACAATTACGAGTACAAGTGCCCAAGGTACAATTACGAGTACAAGTATCCAAGGTACAATTACGAGTACAAGTATCCAAGATACAATTACGAGTACAAGTACCCAAGATACAATTACGAGTACCAGTATCCAACATACAATTACGAGTACAAGAACCCAAGGTACAGTACGTTTTATTGGTAGACCCTATGACCAAGTACACCACCTCTTGATCGTATATAAGGGGAATTCCCTGTATCCGGCATATCTACAGAACTAGTGATGGAACCATTCTTCGGAATCTTGCACAGGAAATATCTGGGGTTTCTATATCGAATTCGTATAAGTTCTTATATATTTCCGATTTGCCATCTGATTTATTAGGCTTTCTCTACTATGTGGCTGCTTATTATTTCATGAAGCTTGTTTAACATTATACGTAATATCCCTTTGTGGCTGTCTCATATCGTGGCTATTATTTAATATGTGGCTGTATTTTCTATGTGGCTGTGCCCAATATGTGGCTGTATTTTCTATGTGGCTGTTTGTATTATGTGGCTAATTTATATGCAATATATTTCTTACTACGTAATATTCTCTCTTGTATTTGTGTTCGCTGCTTTTTCTCGCGGGCTCTTTAGTAATCATTCTGATATGTTTCATTTATAGATCTATATATTTGCCATACGATGACGTGTGTGTCCAAGTGTCGCATGTTAATTGTCCTGCCAATATCATTGATGTAATACTAGGCACATAATGTCAGCAGAGTTACATCGAGTGCCTACGTGAGCGTCGTCATCGGCGTGGCGAGTGACAACCCCCGCAGATCCTCATATCGAATCAACTCTGATTACCCCCCACAAACCACCCAATCATCATCCACACATAGCCACATTCGGATCTTCTGAAAAGAAAGAATAAACAACGAAGCTAAAACACAAGTCAATCAGATTATGTAACAACAAGAGAATAGCTACCTCCGCTTCTATTACCTTCACCTGCTCCCCTTTTCTCTGGCGTCAGTCTACCTTATTACTTCGAACAAAAAGGCTGGTGACACCCGTCTGTGTAAAGTTGGGTATGTTGCATCTGTCTCATTGGAAGTGTGTCTAGCATTGTGCACGTCCGTGTCAATGTAATTCTCACTGTCCATCAACAGTGAATACATATCCAAATATGAAGAAGAAAAGAGGCTAAAAATACATTTGGCATTCAAGAAAACAGTCTTCTGGATTGATCGATTACCACGTTACGGTGACGAAAATCGTTCAGAATATCAGTAAAAACTATAATATACTATATATTTGAAAGAAAGCCAACTAATATTTGGGTTATCTCCCCTTTATACTATATCTTTTAACTGGACTTACCATCTAACCAATTTAAACTGTATAACAACAAAGAAGCAAATGACACTAAATGACAAACCAATGACTTCTAGTAACCAAGCAATAGCTATCAATAACCAACCAATGAAACAAACCAATGATAAAAATGACCAAACAATACAATGAATACATACAACAAATTTTACAATAACCAGCAAATGATACAAACCATACGATGACACACAAAGCAATGGGCAAATCTAAATGTGAAAGACGGGCGCTTATCAGCAAATGCATTGAGTGTTGACCGCAAAGTATCTCAAATTTAATCAACATCTCTACATTCAATTAAAAAATCGTTATTACTGTATTTCTAGTAACAAAATAATTGTAACGCACCTACAAAACAATAAACACCCCCAAACAACAGGTTTTTATTAAAAGAAGATCTTCAAACATAATCAAAACAATCTGGCAATACAATCATTATCTTTGTCAAAAACTTGAATTACTAATAAAATATCAAAAAAGATTAAATATTTACTATTCATTTGATTTTGAAGATGGATATCAGATGCTCAGTGACAATAGTCTGGTGGGCCATGATGCCCCCCTTTGCCCACCCCTCGCTACACTACTTTGTGGCTCCATTATACTGCGATGGAGGGGTAATCAATTGATCCTCTTATGTAACGAAAAATTTTATCTTTTAAAACTGTGGCCGTATAGTGATTTCAAATTTAAATAGCATTGTTAAACTACTTAAATTTAATAGTCTTATTGTTTAAGTAAGTTGATCGCGCTTCTTTATGGTGGACAATCATACTTGCAAAAAAATGTCCTCTTACATATTGTCATCCTTTCTTGATATCTGGAGACTAATAATCTGTAATTAACACCCTTCACAAAAAGTGAGACATACAATTATTTTAGACAATCAATTCTATCACTTATTTTCAACCGTCATAAGCTGGCAGCTAATTCCCTAGTCAATATATTTTTTTACCCCCACAAATACAAATCTAATCCTAAAAACAAAAGTTATAATTGGTTCAGTTTTAGCATAGTGACGTTATTTTGTATTTTGAAGTCCCCGACCCTTTTGTACCCACGAAATGAAAGAGACCGTCCCGGCTTATCTGACACCTACGTCATCGGCGTACGGCTGTTTCAGATTTACTCGTGTTGTATCGTGGGGCTGGCTGGGCTCGGTTATCCTTTTACATAATCGTCTAACATAGTGTTTACCCAACCATTTTCATGTCGTGCCCCACATAGCCTTTCTCAAATTCTTATACCCCATGTAAAATGCACTAATTTTCAATATCAAAAGATTGATTGATTGATTGTTCACTTAGAAACTTAAATAATAGGTTTAGGAAGAAATCACTAGGAACTTGTTAACGAAAAACAATAAGTAAATTTTCAAAAAATACAATGTTAAAATGAAATTCTAATACGAAAAAAATTAAATAAACATATTTCTATATCAATTTATTATTCCAGTTTAGTGAGATTCTTGTGCTTGATGCATGCTGCTCAGAGATTTATATTAGGTTCCAATTTGGTTAGCTTCAGTCTCAAGTCTCCGCGTCGTGTTATATCCAGCCGACTTCTTTTTTTAACAGTAAATCATTTACAGCACTAAATCCACATTCAGCTAGATATGAATATGGAAATGGTAGCAATAGTTTTCTTGCACATTTGGTTAAATTTGGGTCTTTGATTTCTGTTTTGCCACAAAACCATGCCATCGCCACCTTTTATATTAAATAAAGTTTTAACTGACTCATCATTTTGCAATTCTGCGAGTTCTTCTTGATACTGCATATTTGATATATCAGACAAATCCACTAACATTGGCTGCATCATCCATGTTGGAAAATCAACCAATTTGTCTTAAATCAGAAAATCTTTCTTTAAAATCAGCCGATAAAATATTCAGATGATTGACAATAACAAAGTAAAGCGGTATGAGTTACTTCACATTTTTGGAGCCAATGAAACTGTTCAAAGTTTTTGTTGTTAATTTGTTTCTGGCATAACTCAATTAGAGTAATGAAACCAAATATCTTCGCTATTGCATCGACAAGTGTTTTATTTGTTCCTTGAAAGTTGTTTATTTAATATATTTGATTTTCAAAGATATCGGCTAAATAATAAATCTTTACCCATCGATTGTTAACAGATACTTCATTTCAGGTTTGTCGCTTAAAAAATAACTAAGAGTATCAAACAGTTGCATAAATCTTTTCAAACAGTTCCCTTTTGATAGCCATCTTACTTCAGTATGAAGTAAAAAAGTCTCACATGGTTTTCATTTTTCTTCACAAAATAATTTGAAGCGACGCTCACTTTTGGCATTAGCTTTAATAGCATTTACACTTTATTACTGAATGTAGTACTTCATTAAGACCAGGCGAGATGTTTTTAGCTACCAAGTTTTCTATGAATAACACAATGTACAAGAATCATTTCTGGATTCTCATCTTTCATCAATTTTAAGCAACCATTTTTTTGCCCTTCATATTAGGAGCACCATCTGCAGCACAAGATGTTATATTTTTTATCGGTATATCATTGACATCTAAGTAGTTTTTCAGCTGAGTATATACATCTTCGGCGGTAGTGGTGCTTTCTAATCTTTTACAGAACAACATTTCTTCAGAAAATTCCCTTTATCAGTATATCTTACGTAAGTTGTGTACTGCCTCATTGTCTCTCAAAGTTGATTCATCCATTTGCACTGAGAAATTTGTTGTTTTCAACAAGTTGTTTTTCAATATCTTCACTCACATTTCATCTATTCTTCTGCTAACATTATTGTTACTGAGTGGCATAGCTTTTACATCTTTGTCATCTTTTTGAAGAACCGTTTTAAGAAATGCTGATATTGCCGGTTTTATTAAATTCTCTCCTATAGTATGATTTTTTTCCAGTTTTTGCGATGGATAAAGAAGTTGATAACTAGCCTCAAGAACACGATTAGTGGTTGAAGTATGATAGTAAATAGGGACTTAAATGTTGTTCTCTTTTCAAAATTTGTCTTTAAAGTTTTAAAGTAATTCAAATGTGAATTAATATGAGCACTATGTTTTGCCTTCAAATGTGCCTCAAGACGACCTCGTTTCATTGATTCGTTGGTCAAGCATTGCTGGCATAAAAAGACCAAGGCATCACATCGTGGACAGCAGGTATGAATCCAAATTTTAAATAATCCTCTGAATATTGACGAGTTTTTTCTTGCTTGCCACTCATTTTACTATGGAATAAAATAGAATAACTGTCGCTCTCTATGTTTCAGAGATTCAAATGCCAAAATAAGCAGTCAAAAACATGTAGCACTATCGGCAACGGAACAACCCGAAATCGGCAGCGCACGGCGACTATAGTTGCTAATCAGTAGAGGCGACGCGCGGCGACTATAGTGCCCGAAGGGTTAAATGGCCCGGAGCAGAGGTAAAACTCGTATCGAGTCCATTTTCCGAATTGCCCCCCTTAAAAATCAAATTGCCCCCTTGTGGGGCATTATGGGCCCCCCACGTTGGAAAAACAGGTCTAACATATGCGTGTGTCTCCTCTTTCAGGTAGTTTTGTATATAGTGCGGTGTGCGTTGTAACCTTTATAGTAACCGTGTATGATGAGGTGCAGAAAGATAACAAATAAATATACGAAATACTGCAATAAGAAAGAACATATGGACTTTATTGCCATGAACAGTGTACGATTCAAGCGAGTTTGTGAGTGGGGGGAAAGGGGAGCATGATATATGGGATAGCACGGAAGACAGAGAGAAATCAATAGTGTCTGTCTGACGCTCTGTCGTAGAAAGAACTTTGATTGAACTGCGGATCTGCTCAAGTAAAGGTAAGACCATCTCTAAGTGCAATGTCCAATTATTATATCGGCGTTTCTTTGTTTGAAATGAGGTTACTATCATAAACGATAAATCGATTTTATACTGAAACACAAAGCGTGCTGACGATAGTATTCTACAAAGAAGAAATAAAAGAATTTCAAACTGTGATACACCAGTCCTAATTAAAAAAGACGCAACACGATTGGTTATATATCAAACACTTTGGGAACCATTTAACTTATGATTGGACAGAGATTTACACTGGAAGGAAAATGCTATTAAAACTTAGCCCCTAAATAGCTGCTTAGTTTGCCTATATGTGAGAACTCGAACAACATGTGTAACACAGGTCAGGTCGGTTCCAGTATTAGGCACCATGAGGAACTAAAAAGTTATTGTACTTTGTCAGAGAAGGGGTGGAAGATTGCTTTTAAACTGCGAGATATTTACTCAGATGTTAACGGTTTGGGGCCTTTTCTATGTGTAGGGCGATATGGTTTGTATGTTATGTATACCTGTGAGTTGACAACGATGAAGGCCATAATAGACATCATAGTTTCGAAAACCATTGTTTCACAGTTTAAACAAAACTGACTAAAAGTGTACATACAGTTAAGAGTGATGAGATTGGGGGGGATATGTAGAAGATTATGAGTTGGTGGGGGGGGGTGAAAGGGCAGAATATTGAATTAAAAAAACTGATGGAAGAGGAATAAGTTTTACTGCAGGTTTCAACGATTGTGATGCTATGTGTAAAGTCAGTGAAAAAGAAGTTTTACTGTAGCTTTCCGCGATTGTGATACCATTTATAAAGTCAGAGAAAAAGAAGTTTTACTGTAGCTTTAAACGATTGTGATGTCATGTATAGAGACAGAGTTGTAATTGTTTCATCCACATAAAGTGACACTAATTAAAAGTTTATAACTATTTAAATCTAATAATATAAATCAGCTGAGACGTGTTGTCTACAAGCGAGCGTGTAACAACAACTTCTAGAACAATCTCTCGTGGGGTGAAATGTTCTTGAAAAGGTTTGAGGACATTTATTTCTAATAATGTGTGCTTAACGCATCTAGAATTAGTAACTATAATGAATAGTGGATGTTAAATGTATAACAGGTGTAAGAAAAAACATATTTAAGAATTATTTAAGGGACTATATATAATAGATAGATAGATTGATTGATAAATATATAATTAGATGATAGATAGATAGATAATTAGATGATAGATAGATAGATAAATTGATAAATAGATAATTAGAGTGATAGATAGATGGATAGATAAATAGATAAATTAATAAATAGATCATTAGAGATAGATAGATAAATTGATAAATAGATAATTAGATGATAGATAGATGGATAGATAGATAGATAGATAGATAGATAGATAGATAGATAGATAGATAGATAGATAGATAGATAGATAGATAGATAGATAGATAGATAGATAGATAGATAGATAGATAGATAGATAAATTGATAAATATATCATTAGATGATAGATAGATAGAAAGATAGACAGATAGATAAATAGATAAATTGATAAATAGATAGATAGATAGATGATTTTCGAAATCCTTTTTAATACATTATCGTTATCTTTATTTCATTCTCAGCAGAATTAGGTAACTTGTAATTTTTTTTAATGGATAACACTGGTAAACAGTGATTTCATTGCCAGTGATATTTGAATCATTTTATACAAAGTCAACTATACTGATTTAGAATCATAAGTGCTTTTGTAGATTGTGGCTCCTATTTTACGAGATAATTAAAATTAATTAAATAATGTATGCATCGTGTTAGAAAATTGTCAAGAATTTGCATATAGTAAAATAGTATACTAACAAATACTAGTGAAAATGTTAATAGTCATGCAAAATTTTGTTTAAAAAGATATGTAATAGTGCTATAGAAGAAAACATTTTCATTTGAAAAACTAATTATGTCTAATTAATTAATTAATATGTTAATTGTCATAGTATGCATTAGCAAATGCTGTTTGCTCGACTTCCTTTTGTGTGTGTCGTTGGGGCAATTGCGCTGGAGGCTCCAACAGTAGTCAGCCATCATATTATGTCCCATCTTCCTTGATATCTCTCCTCCATCACCCTCATATCCTGATGGAACCTCTCGCCTTGTTCCTCACTGAAGTCCCCAAGGTTACCTGGAAATTGGTCTAAATGACTGTGCAGGTAATGTACCTTGATGCTTATATTTGGTCCAATGTCTCTGAAGTTGGCGAGCATATCTTGTACCAGTTTTTCGTAATTCTCTGCTTTGTTATTACCTAAGAAGTTCCTGACAACTGAAACAAAACTGTTCCATGAAGAAGCTTCAAGGCGATCTCTGAAATCTGTAAAATTTTGATCGTTGATGAGTTTTCGAATCTGAGGACCGTCAAAAATCCCAAAGCCTTAACAATTTGTTTCATTAAACCTAATTTGATATGATGCGGTAGGGGAATGATCTTATTTTGTCAACCAGTGGCTTGTTGATGATATTTTCTTTACCTACAGTCATGGTTTCCTTGCAGGCCATGTCCTCTTGTCCAATGATCTTGCCTGTATCTGAAGGCACATGAAGCACGAATTATTTTGTGTATCCTGACTGCTACCCAAGCAAGAAGTTTACCATTTTTAGATCAACACAAGTGACCACTGATGCTCATAATAACAGACTTTCTGCAATACTGTTTTGATATTCTCATACTCTTCTTTAGGTGTTGTTGAGTGAGCAATAGGAAAGAGATACGTAACGGTTACCATTGTGTCAGAACACACTTCAAGCTTCTGATGGAACTGTCTATAAAAGACGCCAGTCTTCGGAATGGTAGTCTTGTAGTCCATTGGAGCAGAAATCCAAGGATGTCATTACAGTAAACAAGATCTTCCTCTTGGCCGAAATATGGAAGAGAAGAAACTCTTCTTTTCCGATAAGAAATTTTAAAAATTCTTGTTTGAGAAAATTTCTTTCATTGAGCTATAGACGCTAAAAAGCTCAGATGTTTGCTTGGGCATATTTAGGTATCGTATCAGGTCATTGAGTTCTTCTTGACTAAATGGTTGAGGTGTTGAAGAACTTCCTTCATAATCGCTTCCACTTTTTTCACCTACCAAAAACTCCAGGTCTTTGCCCCTCGTCAGAGTCTGATGGAGAAAGCTCTAATAATCCACTAAACACTGGTATAGGAACTTCACTGCTATGTGGAATTGGTCTCCTTGCAGATTCAAGATCAGGATATTAATCTCACTTAGATTTCTTGTGGCGATTGAAGCCTTGAACATTCACAATACAAAAAGTAGCAATCACCAAAATGGTCTTTCGGCTCTCGCCATACCATTGGTACACCGAAACCTTAGACTTTTCTTCTCATCATTAGTCCACTACCGTAGGCTCTCCACACAGTATATAGCCCAAGTATATATAATAAGTATAGAAAAAACGTATTAAATAGACTTCATCATGTGTAACCTTTTTGCCTTGTTAAGCTATAACTTCGACTCACCTTTCCAATTTCATCTTTCAACTTGTATTGGTTCAACTGTGTATATCCATCCGCGTCGGACACAGACACCCTTAACGGGTAATCTCCATCGTTAACTGTCTGCGCACGCGTTACGGAGAGCGAGTCAAGATCTGATACGGGAATGTAGCGGAGAGGGGATCGCCTCCTGTGCTGCCCGCTGGACCTGGTGAGGCGATCCTCGGAATGGCATGCTACACAGGCTTATGATCGGCGTCTTTACACGTTCACCGGGCGCGCTGGTCGCCGAGGGCGGACTTGGTTTGTCCTCAGGATCGCCCCTGTAACGTGCAACTTCCTCGAGGAGTGGTGAGCCCGAAGAGTATCCGCGTCCGGAGTAACCGTTCGAGACGAGAAAATCCGGGTACCTCGGAACGTTGAGGGTGGCCTGTGGAGTCGACGACGCAGGCTAGAGCTGGCGGCGGCGATAGATAAAGTCCTCTTTCTCGATCATCCCATTGACGAGGGCCGTCCTCGTCCTCCTCGTCGACGCCCAGTCGTTGTTGTCATCGGTGCCGCCACTAGGTGGAGCTTCTGCCGGAGTCGACGGTGATGTTGGAGATCTTCTGCTGCAGCAGGTGCACCGGGGACGAACGGTGACACGTCGGTAGAGAGGTAAAGCCAAGCCCTTTGACGCCGGTGGTGCTGCTGCTGTTGCTGTTAAGTTGTGAAGGGCCGGTAGGCGGACCAACATCGGGGGAAGGTGGGCCGCAGAGTCACTGTTCTGATTCGGATGAGACGAAATGAGCTGACCCGCGGTCAGACACTGACCATCAGCGCTGTGATTGTTCAGAAGGACGTCTTCCTGTCCAATGTTGTTGTTGATAACACAAGTGCCCGCCGAGTTTACAGCGGTCCCTTTACTGTTACCACCGTAAACCGGGCCCTTGTTCGGGTGAGTGGATGAGGGCAACGCATTTGTCGCGTGAGAACCCCTGAAAGGAACGCCTTTACGGTCTGACCTTTCTGTCCGGTCGTAACAAATGGTGTCCGAGTAATGCTTCCCCTCTTGTCCACCTGAGCTGTCTAGGTCAGTCAGCCGAGTTGGATCCCTGTCCGGAGATGATGACGTGCTGGAATGTTTGTTGACCATTTCGTCCTGATTGTCCTGGCTCGTAACAAAGTGACAGTTTCTGCGGATGAGATACCGACACATGAGATTCAGATACGTGAGATACAGACACATGAGATACAGACACATGAGATACAGACAAATGAGATATAGACACATGAGATACAGACGTATAGCTGATTAAAAGGTGACAAAAATACAAGAAACTGAGTGATACGACCACTTTAATAAAAAAAACTAAGTTAAATGGTTTAAAATACTGAAAACGTTAACTGATGTTACTTCCGTGGCATTCATCAAATGTTACACAAGTCACACAATCAAACTGTCGTGTGTTGAAATATGAACGTAAATATCTGAAAAATGTTTCCGTAAACTAAAAACCTTTTTGTTAGCTGCTTACCAAGATACGTAAATGATTGATTATTGATAAAAAAGCACTGTGATTCTTTGTTTATTGAGCACAAAGCTCTGTGATTCTTTGTTTATTGAGCACAAAGCTCTGTGATTCTTTGCTGTTCGAGAAATGATGATTTCTTTAATATTGAAAAAGTTGTGATTTTTGTTTGTTGGTGAAAATACATGATTATTTGTTTATGAACACAAGCTTGTGATTTTTGTTTATGAAAAAAGCTTGTGATTTTTATTTATTGAGTAAAGCTTGTGATTTTTGTTTATTGAATGGTGCGATTTGTTTGTAGGAAAAAAAATGTGATTCTTTGTTTATTGAAATAGCGCTTCTCTGTGATTCTTTGTTTATTAACCAAAAAAAATAAAATTCTTTGTTAATCCACCACAAAGCTCTGGCGGTGCGTTGTTCTTTGTCGAGCTTAAAGCTCTTAGATCCTTTCGTTTTGGAGGGCAATAGTGCGATCTTGGGAGGCATTAGGTGGCTAAGGGGTGGGCAAACTTTCTAGTCCCGGGACCACATCGGGCTCTTCCAATTTGACCGACGTGCCGGACCAAGAACATATTGATGGAGCAAGTTAAATTCTGAGAAGTCTAGTGCTGCCTTCACTCTGCAACGAGTGGGCGCCACATCTGGCCCGCGAGCCTTCGTGTGTGCCCATGGTTGCCCTAGACAGATACTTCATGGATACAAAGCGGCCAATGTAGATAAGTACTACATTTTCGGTACTGCGCAGACAGCCAACGATGGAGACTCAATGGGTGTCAGTGTCCGACGCGGATGGATACACACAATCATGGGCGTCGCTAGAAATTTTTCCAGAGGGGGCAAAAATCTTTCCGGGGAGGGGGGGCAAATAACAACTTTATGACATTTTTTTTAAATGTAAGGGGGGGAGTAACATACCCCCCTCTTATATGACATTTTTCAAAAAATGTAGGGGGCAATGCCCCCTTGCCCCCCCCCCATTAATCCGCCCATACACAACAATTGAACCAATATAGATGAAAGTACTAGATTTGATAGACGTAAATACTGAAGGAGCTCCGTTGCCCTGTTTCTTGATCCATAATTAAAAACTCCAGGAGGACAAAGCTCCATGACCCCCTTTGTTACTCGGCAAAATAGCCGTG
Organism: Bulinus truncatus; assembly: GCA_021962125.1. Taxonomy (NCBI): domain Eukaryota; kingdom Metazoa; phylum Mollusca; class Gastropoda; family Planorbidae; genus Bulinus; species Bulinus truncatus. Next base: position 103,331 of record JAGDYQ010000199.1, on the reverse strand, counting down.
AGATTAATTTGTTAATTAAACACTAAAGATGTGTGACGCTTTGTTTATCGAATTCAAAGCTATGGGATTGTTGTTTACTTCCAGTGCAATTATCTAGTGAACTTCTAGAGTTCCCTGGACATTGGACATTTTCACTTTATACTTACGCATGTTTTGCTCCACCACGTCCACCGTCGACCCCTTTCTCCTTTTCTTTCAAGCTCTCCCAATAATTTTTTTTTTGTCTCCATAAAACTCAATTATTTCTCTAGTGGGTTTCTCCGGTTCACAGAAAGTCTCTTTGGGAATATCCGCACAATACCTTTAACAAATGTGGCCGACGTCAATTTTCTTGGTAAAACGAATCGGGGAAATCTCGCAAAGCCTTCGAGTGGTTGATTGAGGGGAGGGGAGGGGTGGATAAGCAGGGGGAGGAGGGAGGGGGCGGAGGGGAGAAGGGGGGGGAAGAAGAGAGGGGGAAAGGGGGGGAGAGGGGGGGGGGGTGAAGAAAGAAAGAAGAGAGAGAGTGCGGAAATGTTTTTCTAAAGAGGGAGGTAGGGGATGAGAACAATGTTTACTCATTTCTAAGCCCTTTCAGAGACAGCAGAAGTAGAGTGGCGTTGGCTGGCGTAAATATGGTGGCGGACGTGAAAATCTGGGCCCCAGTACAAAGATGGTGTCTTGGGTCCTCGCATACATCTCTATTGACATCTGGATGTCTGCTTGGCTGCCGAATGGATGCGTTATATTCATTTCTTTATATTTTGAGATATATTTAGATTGTTTCCTTCGAAGCAGTATTTGATTGTAGAATGATCGCTAAATTCTTATTCACACGTATACATCTTAGTAATTTTCATTTATTCTATTAATCAATATGTTGCGGATTGCAACATAACACAAATATCTGTAAAATTTAGACTGATAGCGAAGTGAATTTTTTTATTAGTTAAAATTGGGCCAGTGGGTCCAATTAGAAGACCAAATCGGTGCAAACAGCTTTGATTATGCTACACAAAAAAAAAGCCCTGCAAAATTCAATGGTTGGAAATTATTGCATAAAGATCTGTATCCTAGTTACTGAACTTCATGTGTATACAGGGCCATTGTACAAAAATTTCGGGCCCCTGGAGCAGGGCTGTGCGGGGCCTTACGTAACTGATAGTAATATTTCAAAAGTTGATTGTGCCAGCTCGGTCTGGGCCTAATTTCGTCGCCGGGCCCCCTGGGCGTGCCTCTCACCTCTCAGCGGCAACTGGGTGTATAGACATAACATTCCCATTGTGACATTCACTAACCTGACAAGTGTCGCTTAGTTCATAACAAGTAGAAAAAGAACAACACTCTAGAACAACAATATGTTGCACAGCTCAAATCCACACATCTAGAACAACCAAATGTTTCAAATCCACACATCTAATACCTCATTTTCTTAGGATAATCTAAACAATGAACCTCAATCCACATCAAAATATATGTTTGCTGATCGTCTTACATCTAGAAAATATATTTACAAATAATCCTTATCTAAAATAAACACAGCACAATCCACACAACATCTGGGCAACTTATGTTTCGCAGCACAATCCACACATCTAGACAACTATATGTTGCACACAAGCACAATCCACAAAATTAAATATTATCAAATTTTGTTTTTGATAATCCATTCCCATCTGAAAAATGTCTCTTGTATTAATCACTTCCTCATAACTACAGAAAGGAGAGAAACAAACAAACTCAGACCAATTGGTAGACGATGAGTAATCAACTGCATTCACCACTAGCGGGGCAGCGGTTTACAATTATTTACTTTTTACCAGTTTTATGAGTGCGACCCTGACCGTGTGCTATATAATTGGCTGACAATAGGCTGGTGCGTGTATCAATGCGTGTGAATTAAAACATTACAGAAACCCATTTAGTTACTTACAGTTACAAGTAGACCTTTCAACTTTGAAATTCTGCGTCAGCCGTCATCCAACATGGGTTATAATGGGCTTCCAGTCGCTTTGTTTATATGATTAATACTTCGCTCGATTATTTTCCCTGCTTTTTGTCTAATATATGATATTTGGGCCGTAAACTTTAATTTAATACCAAATTTAATTTTTGTGATGTTGACAAGTTTTTAAAATCTGTAGTATCCTGATATCATAGAGAGAAGTTACGAAGGGTTACAAATACTTCTGAGAAGTATGTCATTCAAACGCAATTACATTTTACCTCAAGTGTGTTTAAAATTTTCATTTTGACGATTAGGGTTACCAGAAGCCCGTAGCGTGCGGTAGGGGGGCAGGGGGCCGGGCCCCCTGCTTATTTGCTCTATAGTAAAATATTATTACCTGCCCCACCCTGTTATTGCCTTGCCCCCTGCTGTAAAATGTCTGGCCCCCCCTGTAAGACTTTTCCCGCTGCGGGGCTGGTTACCTGTTTAGGGATAGATTCTTCATGCTCATGTATGACTATATTGTATATCCTTGATTGTTAAAACAGTATATTTTTGGTTAACATATATTGTGCGATAGATAGTAATTAAAACTCGGTAGTAAAGGTTTGAAACTACTACCTCTCTGTGTCAGTATTCAATAATAAAAAAGAATACTACCACAGAGGCTCACATATTGAAAAAAGACAGTTTAACAGTCTTTTTGTACTTATATAGTAAAATATGTATTGATGATGATTTTGGTCTGGGGCCTCAGCCCCGCAATTCTGCCCCACTGTTCATTATGCTGAGGTGATGGTCAATGTGTTATTTTTCATAAATAAACAATATACAGTTACAGACCTTAAAAAATACATTTTAAAGTATAGTCAAACTATCAGCGAGATGCTATAAAGGCAGAAAAAATCACGAACCTCATAATTGCGGGTATAGGAAAAACATATAGATATTATAATAAAATATTATACTTATTTAATGTTTTTTTAAATGAAATATCTGAGTGATTTTTCATTGGGGAAGTTTCCCAACATGTACACATCGCAGATACAGATGTTTGAAAAATGACAAATTAACAAAAAACATAGCCTTTTGGTCAAGGAAGTCGGACTACAATGAGTCATATTCAAAATGCCAACTTTATACATTGGTATACGAATTGTACTTTTTTACTGAGTTGAAGTTGTTTGCACATTAAACACGTTAACTGCTGTTTACGAACAGCAGCTATTAAAATATTAAGATTAAAATGTCGAGAGCATACACTAGTGTTAGCAGCGGTTCTTTAATTATAAAAATTATATCGTATAGTATTAAAAATCGAGAAAAACATTATTATGGTTTTAACACCTTCAAGATAATAATAAATAATCACACTGAAAAATGTATTATATTTTGATTATTTGATTTTCATGATTAAAATTAAAAGAATAGCGGCTTCTAGAAATTTATTATTCGCAAATTCAAGTACATTAATTGGTACCGGAAGTGTAACTAGCCCCTCTAAACAAAACAATTCAGTAAGGGGACTACTTTCTGAGAAAGGTCTAGATCTATAATCTATAATACAAATTTATACATCATATGTTCCGGTTTCCGTCTGTCATCGCGACTTCCGTCTGTCATCGCAACTTCCGTCTGTCATCCAACATGGCGGCATAAACAATTCAAAGGATAGCAGAAACATTTACTGTTTCTTCTTAACGTGCATAATCCGGCTACTCAACTGGCCCAGCCGAGTAAGAATAGTCTCCTACATGGCGGATAGAATTGACATTGGACCAGCCATATGTTTAGGTACGAGGTGACCAAACACCGCACTCACATACGGCAGGTAAGATCGTGAATGCTAAATCGGCAATCTACGATACAATACGGTTTCAGACCGCCTCAATCATTACAAAATGGCAGAAGCGATCTTAGGAGAAGTAACACAAAATCTTGCCAAAATATTTTATGATACATCTCCGATATAAAATTTGTAACAAAAGTAGTTCCAAAGGCCTATCTATATCTCACAGTAACGTAATAAATCTATGGTGTTCAATTTGTTATTAAATGAGAAGCGATCGTAAAAGAAATATTTACAGAAATCGTTCAATTAATATTCTGTGTTGTAATGTTCTTTAATCTCAATTTTAAACCAAAATTATGGATACCCTAAATATAATGTAATATTTATATTGTTTAAGTTGTTATTATTTCTAAAATATGTCTATTTCTAATGTACAATTATTTCCTTTTATTACTAACCTTATATACGTCACTTTTTTTTTTCATTTTTTGACTATTACGTCACATGAATGAAATGAATAAGGGTTGAGTTTGAGTAGCGCCGTACACAACGTTTACAACGCAAACTAATCATTTATGATGGGGGCTTCACACAGAGGGTGTATGGAGTGGGCCCAGTTTGAGGAGGGCACCAAAATATTTTTAAACTAAATATTAAGTACATTATCTCATGTCAAAATGTAGTGGCTCCCGAAGATGCCTAAAATCCCTTGGTTCGGCATTGGCTTCACAGAACTATAATGTTGAAAGCTTTGATATGTCTTTCTTTTTTAAGAGGCCTAATGTTTTCTGCGTCTGCGGCCTCAGCTGCATTGATGGAATACTATGTTTTTAATTGAAGGTCAGCTAAAGCTACACAACGATTCTTTCTTCTCGGGACCAAGCTTGAGAAGCGTCAAAAAATTATCTCATGCCAAAATGCAGGGGCAGCCCCCAAAGAGGCCAAGCCACCAGGCCCGTAAATCCCTAGGTTCTGCACTGCCGGGTCGGCAATTTTTCTTAGTTAATTGTACTATGCTACAATGTAAAACAGTAAATAAACCACCTGTTAAACATGTAGCGTTTTGCTTAACACAAGCACTCACTCACGTCTCTCTCTTTTTTTTTTTAAATACGCCATGTTGAACATCATAAAACATTAAATGAATAACTGTTTGGAAAGGAGTCCATTAAAATATTATGAAGGAATATGATTTTAAGAGTTGTTGTTTATGTCTACCCATAGTGAGGATTATTTTTTTTGGGAGGAACTATTTAACATTTGAATTTTATTTGATGTATTATTAGGTGTCCTTATTCTCAAATGTATTTTGGCTACAATATTCTGTTCATGTCCTTGGGGCCACTGCAAGTATATAAACCAGAGATGAGCGGACAGCGGACGCGTCCGCTTGCGGACGCAGATCCGCAGACTTTTCCGAATCAGTGGACTGACAGCGGATGCTTCGTATGGTTAAGTTGCGGACTCGCGGACTGACGCGGATCTTCTTTAGCGTTACCATAAAAAATTTCAAGTCATTTAAACAGCTAAATTTCAGCAATGCGGACTGACTGCGGACCAATGTTGTAAGATTCTGCGGACGCGGACGCGGACGCGGATCATTGATAGAAATCCGCGGACGGACACGGACGCTAAATTTCAAGATCCGCACACCTCTGATATAGACTGATTGTTAACGCGCTAATATATATATCACCATTTTCAACTCCAACTGTGTGCCTACTCGCCGGTCCGGGTACCGGGCCTTTGATAACTAGTAGAGTCACAAAAAGCAACTTCAATATTTTTTCTGTCACACTGTAACAATGCCAGGATTATTATAACTAAGTTTGTACGTGTGAGTGATGTGTGCCTATATATGTATGCACATGAGTTCCGTGTGCCTATATGCATCTATGAGAGTGCCGTGTGCCTATATCTGTGTGTAAATGTGTTCCGTGTGCCTATATGTGTGTATGAGAGTGCCGTGTGCCAATATCTATGTGTAAATGTGTTCCGTGTGCCTATAAGTGTGTATGAGAGTGCCGTGTGCCTATATATGTATGCACATGAGTTCCGTGTGCCTATATTTGTGTATGAGAGTGCCGTGTGCCTATATGAGTGTGTAAATGTGTTCCGTGTGCCTATATATGTGTGTATGAGAGTGGCATGTGCCTATATGTGTGTGTAAATGTGTTCCATGTGCCTATATGTGTGCATGAGAGTGACGTGTGCCTATATATGTGTGTAAATGTGTTCCGTGTGCCTATATATGTGTGTATCCGAGTGCCGTGTGACTATATGTGTGTGTAAATGTGTTCCGTGTGCCTATATGTGTGCATGAGAGTGGCGTGTGCCTATATGTGTGTGAAAATGTGTTCCGTGTGCCTATATGTGTGCATGAGAGTGCCGTGTGACTATATATGTGTGTAAATGTGTTCCGTGTGCCTATATATGTGGGCATGAGAGTGGCGTGTGCCTATATCTGTGTGTAAATGTGTTCCGTGTGCCTATATGTGTGCATGAGAGTGGCGTGTGCCTATATGTGTGTGTAAATGTGTTCCGTGTGCCTATATATGTGTGCATGAGAGTGGCGTGTGCCTATATCTGTGTGTAAATGTGTTCCGTGTGCCTATATGTGTGCATGAGAGTGGCGTGTGCCTATATGTGTGTGTAAATGTGTTCCGTGTGCCTATATATGTGTGTATGAGAGTGGCGTGTGCCTATATGTGTGTGTAAATGTGTTCCGTGTGCCTATATGTGTGCATGAGAGTGCCGTGTGCCTATATGTGTGTGTAAATGTGTTCCGTGTGCCTATATATGTGTGTATGAGAGTGGCGTGTGCCTATATGTGTGTGTAAATGTGTTCCGTGTGCCTATATGTGTGCAAGAGAGTGGCGTGTGCCTATATGTGTGTGTAAATGTGTTCCGTGTGCCTATATATGTGTGTATGAGAGTGCCGTGTGACTATATGTGTGTGTAAATGTGTTCCGTGAGCCTATATGTGTGCATGAGAGTGGCGTGTGCCTATATGTGTGTGTAAATGTGTTCCGTGTGCCTATATATGTGTGTATGAGATTGGCGTGTGCCTATATCTGTGTGTAAATGTGTTCCGTGTGCCTATATGTGTGCATGAGAGTGGCGTGTGCCTATATGTGTGTGTAAATGTGTTCCGTGTGCCTATATATGTGTGTATGAGGTTGGCGTGTGCCTATATGTGTGTGAAATGTGTTTCCGTGTGCCTATATATGTGTGTATGAGAGTGGCGTGTGCCTATATGTGTGTGTAAATGTGATCCGTGTGCCTATATATGTGTGTATGAGAGTGCCGTGTGACTATATGTGTGTGTAAATGTGTTCCGTGTGCCTATATGTGTGCATGAGAGTGGCGTGTGCCTATATGTGTGTGTAAATGTGTTCCATGTGCCTATATATGTGTGTATGAGAGTGGCGTGTGCCTATATGTGTGCGTAAATGTGTTCCGTGTGCCTATATGTGAGTATGAGAATGGCGTGTGCCTATATGTGTGTGTTAATGTGTTCCGTGTGCCTATATGTGTGTATGAGAGTGCCGTGTGCCTATATGTGTGTGTAAATGTGTTCCCGTGTGCCTATATGTGTGTATGAGAGTGGCATGTGCCTATTCTCATGTGTGTAAATGTGTTCCGTGTGGCTATATATGTGTGTTTGAGAGTGGCGTGTGCCTATATGTGTGTGTAAATGTGTTCCATGTGCCTATATTTGTGTATGAAAGTGCCGTGTGCCTATATGTGTGTGTAAATGTGTTCCGTGTGCCTATATGTTTGCATGAGAGTGGCGTGTGCCTATATGTGAGTGAAAATGTGTTCCGTGTGCCTATATGTGAGTATGAGAGCGGCGTGTGCCTATATGTGTGTGTAAATGTGTTCCGTGTGCCTATATGTGTGTGCATGAGAGTGGCGTGTGCCTATTTTTGTGTGTAAATGTGTTCCGTGTGCCTATATGTGTGTGCATGAGAGTGGCGTGTGCCTATATGTGTGTGTAAATGTGTTCCGTGTGCCTATATGTGTGCATGAGAGTGGCGTGTGCCTATATGTGTGTGTAAATGTGTTCCGTGTGCCTATATATGTGTGTGTAAATGTGTTCCATGTGCCTATATTTGTGTATGAGAGTGCCGTGTGCCTATATGTGTGTGTGTAAATGTGTTCCGTGTCCCTATATGTGTGTATGAGAGTGGCGTGTGCCTATATGTGTGTGTGTAAATGTGTTCCGTGTCCCTATATGTGTGTATGAGAGTGCCGTGTGTCTATACGATATGTATGTGTTAGGGAACAATTCAAGAACCGTAACTCTGCAATCAATACAATTCTGAACTTAAAAACAAAGAACAAAATTCGATTGAAAAAGAAATAAAAAAGGTCAGTAAGATTTGTGTAGTATTGCCCACTGGAGTATTTCTCCTTTGCAAATAGTGTCAAGCGGTGCATAACGATTACTCGATACAGAATCGATACTTCATTCCGCTTCCCCCCCCCCCACCCTTTCCCCACCCCCGGACTTCAGTAGTGAGAGGTTTAAAGTGTTGAAGTTGTAATAATGACCAGAAAAAAAAATGAAATCAGTTGGGGTGTGGGTGGGGGGAAGTAGGGGTGGGGGTATCATTTCTATGATGAGTGTGACAGCTAGGTTGCCTTGGTCACCAATACAACAGTGGCACGGACGCACCAAGGTAAAGTCTGCTATCTACACAATACGTTTGACTTTCCCTTTCTCATACACCAGATATACACTAGGCTGTGATGTAAAGTCTGCTATCTACACAATACTTGTGACAATCCATTTCTCACACACCAGATATACACTAGGCTGTGATGTAAAGTTTGCTATCTACACAATACTTTTGACTTTCCATTTCTCATACACCAGATATACACTAGGCTGTAGGCTGTAATGCCATATTTGGTTGAAATGTCACATTTGGCTGTAATGCGATATTTGGTTGAAATGTCACATCTGGCTGTAATGCCATATTTGGTTGAAATGTCACATCTGGCTGTAATGCCATATTTGGTTGAAATGTCACATTTGGCTGTAATGCCATATTTGGTTGAAATGTCACATTTGGCTGTATTGTCACACTTTTCTGCGTTCACAGAAGTGAGATTTTGAAGTTAATACCCAGAAAAAAAAATACTAAATAACTTACAAAAAAAACACAAAGCGATAAATGCTAACATACCATTTGCTTATCTTAATATTATGAGATAGAATTGCATATGCAGAATGTTTTATAATTCTTTTATCTATTTAGGTCAGTGGTACCCAACCTTTTTTCTCGCCACTAGCCGGTCACAGTTTCACTGCGGCCCATTGGAAAGTTGGGGGTAGGGGCATGGGCGTCGCTAGGAATTTTTCCAGGGGGAGGGGGGGGGCAAATAACAACTTTATGACATTTTTTTTAAATGTAAGGGGGGGGGGCAAATGCCCCCTATGAATACGCCCATGGGTAGGGGGGTAGGAGACGTTGATAATTTCGCTTCCAAGGAAAGTCTCACAATCACGAGCGAAATAAAATAAAAAAGAAAATAATGTAATGAATTTTTGTGTGTGCTGCCCAGTAACATTCGTTACACGGATCGGTACCGGTCCACAGCCCGGGGGAAGGGTTGCGGGGGGGGGGGGGTGGTGGGGGTTGGAACCACTGATTTAGTTGACTTTCATCTACCTTCTTAAAATAATGGTAAGTTTATAAAACTAAAATCTCAAAGTAAGAAAACAAATCTTAGCAAGTCAAAAGTCAATTATTCTGGCAAGATAAACTTGTACAAAAAGAAAATCACACAAAAAAGAAAATAACCACGGATAATTCTGATATTATGGCCACAAATGTGTTCCCTGCACCAAAAAAGTTCTACTCAGCATTATTTTTTGTCTTCCTTTCCTACCAACATGACTAGAGCGGCCATTAACCCGATCTGTACAGATAATAAAAAACCTGGACAAATATCACATCGATGGACTTAACCACTAAACTCTTCATGTGCCCAGAGGATTTTCTTTTTTTTTTCTGAACTTGAGTAACTGACCTTGACATTTGCAGGCGCCACATGACCTTGACATTAGAAAAGACTTTCTCCAGGTAAGACATACACACACACACGCACATACAAAGACATGCAGAAGACCAGATTAAACAGGTTGCCATTTTGTTTATTGGTGAGTTTATGGAACGTTGTAGTTTAGTGCCATGAGTGAAGGAAGTGTTAACAGACTAGACTTTTATAGTCCTTTGACTACATTCGACTTCTGTGCATTTTGCTGGACAAGACTTTTGTAATCGTCTAATTACCACGGTCATATACTTTGATCAGAGGTCTAATTACTAATATCACCTTATGTATTTCATTCTTTCACTTTGTCCATTTCATTCCTCCACTTTGTCCATTTCATTCCTCCACTTTATCCATTTCATTCCTCCACTTTGTCCATTTCATTCTTCCTCTTTATCCATTTCATTCCTCCACTTTGTCCATTTCATTCTTCCACTTTGCCCATTTCATTCCTCCACTTTGTCTATTTCATTCTTCCACTTTGACCATTTCATTCCTCCACTTTGTCCATTTCATTCTTCCACTTTGTCCATTTCATTCCTCCACTTTGTCCATTTCATTCTTCCACTTTGTCCATTTCACTCCTCCACTTTGTCCATTTCACTCCTCCACTTTGTCCATTTCATTCTTCCACTTTGTCCATTTCATTCCTCCACTTTGTCCATTTCATTCTTCCACTTTATCTATTTCATTCTTCCACTTTGTCGATTTAATTCTTCCACTTTGTCCATTTCATTCTTCCACTTTGTCCATTTCATTCTTCCACTTTGTCCATTTAATTCTTCCACTTTGTCCATTTCATTCTTCCACTTTGTCCATTTCACTCTTCCACTATGTCCATTTCATTCGTTCATTTCGTCCTTTGTGAATATGATATATACCGTATTTTTCGCCGTAAATGACGCTCCGGCATATAAGACGCACCCAATTTTAAAGGAGGAAAATCTAGAAAAAAAAGATTCTGAACCAAATACTTGCAGCATGAAAAAAAAAACAACAACAATATTTTTTTTCCCCCGTCCCTATCCCTTTCTTCACCGTCCGTTCAATTACACATTCACTTGGTGCGCGATTTTTATTTATAGTGAAGGCGATCCCATACCGTGAATACTTTAGTAAAGTAAAATACTAAAATAATTAATTACAATTAAACTACGCATTGAGATTGTATTAATAATGTTAATAATGTCACAGAAACATTTTAACTAACGTATTTCGGTTTATTAAAGTGCACCTTTAATTTTAATCTTCCGAATACATAAAACGATAGGTAAATAGATATGACTATTGATTTCATCATGTTTACAATTGGAGTTTCCGGGAGTTACCCCTCGTTTAAAAGTGTATGATAGCATGTAAAATGTGTATTTGCCGTATAAGACGCACCAACTCCCCCCCCCCCCAATTTTGGGGAAGAAAAAGTGCGTCTTATACGGCGAAAAATACGGTATTTGTGAGTTAATGTTTACAGAGTATCAGAAAAGTTTACAATTATCGCCAAGTCAATACGTACAACTAACAAGGCTGATGCAGTCAGTACTTCTATTGTATGCCCGTTTAAGTCGTTACCTTCAGATCAAAAGTCTTTACCAGGTTGAACTATTAAATGTCAACAAACTCAATGGACTCATGTGGTCAGTGCATTGAATTAAAGTGGAAGTGAAAAAAAAAAATCCGGACGATTTTACACAATTGTCCGAGTTATGTGCTCCTGCCTCACTGCTACCCACAAATATGGAGCCACTTCGATATCTCCATTACACACACACACACACACACACGCGTATTCTCTCTCTCTCTCTCTCTCTCTCTCTCTCTCACACACACACACGTACACAGACACAAATCAGAAAGATACCATCATCCATCGATGTTCTATTGATTGAATAGCGTGGACTCAAGAAGAAAGGGTTGGGAGGGGATGGTTAGAGAAAAATATTACAAATGTAAATGTTACACCATTACAGAAAACAATTACAGCGTTCAATAATACTGCACTTCTAGGTCATTACATTTATAAACAATATAAACATACATACATAATTACATACATACATGATACATACATAAATAGATATATTAAAGATATTTACAGAGAGAGAGAGAGAGAGAGAGAGAGAGAGAGAGAGAGAGAGAGAGAGAGAGAGAGAAGGAGAATGAGAAAGAGATAGAAAGATGAATAAATAAACAGACACACGAATGACAGACACTTAAATAGATAAACATATATACACATATGTTTACATATATAAACAAATAAATATATCAACATATATAAACATATATAAAATAGACAAACATGTATAAACATATATAAACATATATAAACATATATAAACATATATAAACAAGTAAATAGATAAACATATATAAACATGTATACACATGTATAAACATATATAAACATGTATACACACATATAAACATATATAAACATATACAAACATATACAAACATATACAGACATGTATAAACATATATAAACATATATAACACATATAAACATATATAAATATATATAAACATATAAACACATATAAACATATATAAACGCATATAAACATATATAAACACATATAAACATATAGTAACTGTGACATGTGTACTATTAGTAAATCAAACAAACTCCAACCGTTATCCATCCTTCCTTGGTCCACAACTTGATCTGAATAACACAAATCAATGAAAGTAAAAACAAAACTCCTTTCTACAGGCAGCGAACTAAAAGAGAGCATGCCCTCAGGCCAGTTCCACGTCCGGCCTGGCCACTATCTGGCACTCCCGCTAGTTCAAGTCCATATTGCGGTTGGTCCAGTGTATGTCACACACCTTCACGATATCCTCACAGAAAAACTAACCAATCAGTCAGTCCCACGGTCGAAACCTAACCGTTAACCGCTGTCCTGGGCAGAACAAACCAGAGAGTAAATGCGCTGCCTGTTCTCCCAACACTCACTTCGACCCACAAATTATCTTGAATCGGTCCCCATCCACCCTCTCCTTCTCTCTTCCCCCCTCCTACGTTCTTTATCACACAGGCAGATCATTGGAATATAAATAAAAAAAAAAAGCAAGGGGAAACTACTCTATTGTTTCGGTTTCCTCTTTTTTTTCCCCCTATTTGCACAGCTTATTACTTCCCCTTTAAGTGTTCTTTCTGCCGAAGGAAATGAACAAAAGAATTGAAATAAAATGAAGCTTAGGTTACAAAAAGGGACGCGTCTTACGCAAGGGGGTGGGGGGGGGGAGGGTGTGCACCATCGCTGCGTTCTGAGGGGGTGGCAAAATCTTACCTTAAAAAAAAAACAACAGAAATTTGAACTGAAAAGTCTTTCAAAGTTATTTCTAAGTGCATGTAATCGTCTTTTCTTTTCTTAATTTCTCATGCAATCTATAGACAATAGCTTCTATTATTCTAAAAAACGCAATCATCAATGGGTGGAGTTTAAGCGACAGTTTTAAAATAAAAAAAGGAGAAATACACTGTAAGTTAATATTCAAATGAAGTTATAGAGAATGGAAGTTTTCCGAAATGGAAGGTTTTCGAAATGTAAGTTTTCCGAAATGTAAGTTTTCCGTAATGGAAGTTTTCCGAAATGGAAGTTTTCCGAAATGGAAGTTTTCCAATCGAATTGGCCCACCCCCTTGTATGCATTATTAATGTGTAATGTGTCATAGTAAAGTAAGGATTACCACCGACATACTGTTACTATTGTTTCATCGGGTGTTGTCGTCATCAGCAGATCTAAACATAGTGTCACGTGATAGATGGGCGGGTCTTCTAGGTGGGTTCACAAAATACCAGAGTCGGAAATCAGTGAAGCGGAGAAAAGCTTGGTATTAGTACTATGATACTCCACAGTACTCGGTCTCTAGTATCTGTCGGTACTGTGATGCTCCACAGTACTCGGTCTCTGGTATCTGTCGGTACTGTGATACTCCACAGTACTCGGTCTCTAGTATCTGTCGGTACTGTGATACACCACAGTACTCGGTCTCTAGTATATGTCAGTACTGTGATACTCCACAGTACTCGGTCTCTAGTATCTGTCGGTATTATGATACTCCACAATACTCGGTCTCTAGTATCTGTCGGTATTATGATACTCCACAGTACTCGGTCTCTAGTATCTGTCGGTGTTGTGAAACTTCACAGTACTCGGTCTCTAGTATCTGTCAGTACTGTGATACTCCGCGCTACTCAGTGGAAACTGTAAAAGTACTGTAGGAGGAATGCGTCAGTGAGGGCTTCAAGATAAACAGTTAGGAGTAAATAACCCAAGAATTGGACAGACGGAACCATGCCGGAACTCACTGTCATAACATGGCTGTGACGAGAATGGAAAACCTTGTCGGCTTTTAAAGTATGAATTTAGTGTTCATAACTTCAGACCCACACAACTTGTTATGGATTGTATGGGGAAGGGCATTCAACCCCACACAACTTGTTATGGATTGTATGGGGAAGGGCATTCAGCCCCACACAACTTGTTATGGATTGTATGGGGAAGGGCATTCAGCCCCACACAACTTGTTATGGATTGTATGGGGAAGGGCATTCACCCCCACACAACTTGTTATGGATTGTATGGGGAAGGGCATTCAACCCCACACAACTTGTTATGGATTGTATGGGGAAGGGTATTCACCCCCACACAACTTGTTATGGATTGTATGGGGAAGGGCATTCACCCCCACACAACTTGTTATGGATTGTATGGGGAAGGGCATTCAACGCCACACAACTTGTTATGGATTGTATGGGGAATGGAC
>JAGDYQ010000199.1:56273-83773 GCA_021962125.1 Bulinus truncatus | reverse complement strand
ACCCACCCACCCAATCCATCAATCACACCCGCCAACCACACCTTCGGGATCTTCTACCGAAAAGAAAGATAAACATAGAAACTAGCCCTGGTCAGTCGGTCATCGCCTTGGAGAATAGCCCCACCCTCCTTTCCCGAACCCCCACTTCCATCTCCGCCCACCCTTTTCTCTGGCGTTATTCTCTTAACGGCCTACTTCAGACAAGAGGCTGTTACATTATGTGTGAGTTGGGGTGTATTTGTGTCTGTGTGTGTGTGTATGTGTTCTCGCTGTCCATCAAACGGTGGATAAAACATCTGATATGAAGAGAAGAAAATTTAAAAGTACATTTTGGCATCCAGAAAACAGATAACTGGATTGATCGATTGCCACCACGATTACGGTGGCGAAAATCGATTCCAGAATATCCAATTAAAAGCTAAATTATACAATGTACTATATTTGAAAGAAAGCCAATAATGTTTGGTTTATCTCCCCTTTGTATATATCTTAATGGACTTACCAAATACAACAAAGTTATTTCATATAACAACAAAAGAAGCAAATGACACACAAATGACAAACAAATGACACTCAAATGACAAACAAATGACATTTAAATAATGAAAAATGACAAACAAATACACACAAATGACATACACTTGGCACACAAATGTCATACACACATTATAACAAAAATTTCACACAAATGACAAACAAATGACACACAAGTGACAAATAAAATGACATACAAGTGATAAAAAATGACAAACAAATTACACACAAATGACACACACGTAGCACACAAATGGCATACACACATTACAACAAAAATTTCACACAAATGACAAACAAATGACACACAAGTGACACACAGATGACACACAAAGCGATTGGCAAATCTAAATGTGAAAGGCGGGCAGCACCCACAGCAAATGCATTGAGTGTTGACATGAGGTAATATAAATTTAATCTAAACATCCTCTACCGTTGATTAAAAAAAAATCGTTATTACTGTTCCTGGCTCTTTCAAATAGTATAACGCCTAAATAATGATACACAAACCAAAATATCATATTATAAAAAACTGAATTGTTAATAAAAATGTCAAAAAATTAAATAACGTTATTTTCAGCGACTTTGAAGATGGAGCATCAGGAGATGCTCGATAAACATTGACCCAGTTATGTAAAGCAATAACATTATTAGTCTCTCCTTGTGGCCACAGAAATGTCGGCGATCGGGTTATTCGATCAAATCGAGGATGAGCTTTCAGTTTAATTTATATTCCGTAGTTCGGTCTTTATTGTGTATGAGCACCTCCCCACATCCCCACCTCCCCAAATAAGTCTTTTGGATGGAAACACTTCACGATGACATTTACCTGGTTATTCCAAGTGCCATGTCATTGACTAGGGACAACAATACAGTAGCATGATACCAGTGGTTGCCTTAGAGGGGCTTGCAGTCGGGGTGACGAAACCGGGCCAAGCGACTGATGGATCCTAGGCTCCTTATAAAACGCTCGCCCTAGGCCCCATTACGACAGTCACCCTAGGCCCCATTACGACAGTCACCCTAGGCCCCATTACGACAGTCCCCCTAGGCCCCAATTACGACAGTCACCCTAGGCCCCATTACGACAGTCACCCTAGGCCCCATTACGACAGTCACCCCAGGCCCCAATTACGACAGTCACCCTAGGCCCCATTACGACAGTCCCCCTAGGCCCCAATTACGACAGTCCCCCTAGGCCCCAATTACGACAGTCCCCCTAGGCCCCAATTACGACGGTCACCCTAGGCCCCAATTACGACGGTCACCCTAGGCCCCAATTACGACAGTCACCCTAGGCCCCAATTACGACAGTCACCCTAGGACCCAATTACGACAGTCACCCTAGGCCCCAATTTCGACAGTCCCCCTAGACCCCATTACGACAGTCACCCTAGGCCCCAATTACGACAGTCACCCTAGGCCCCATTACGACAGTCACCCTAGACCCCATTACGACGGTCACCCTAGGCCCCATTACGACAGTCACCCTAGGCCCCATTACGACAGTCATCCTAGGCCCCATTACGACAGTCACCCTAGGCCCCATTACGACAGTCACCCTAGACCCCATTACGACGGTCACCTCAGGCCCCAATTACGACAGTCACCCTAGGCCCCATTACGACAGTCATCCTAGGCCCCATTACGACAGTCACCCTAGGCCCCATTACGACTCAAGTCTCAGCACTGCTGAAACCGTGTTCTCTGATGATTCAATTCAAATCAAATACATTCGATTCAAAATGATAAACAAACAGTATTAAATAGCAATCAATTTTTCCAACATTACGATCACTAGCTGAACAATGTTTATCACGAGACGGACATAACAATTACTCCAATCACTTTTGTAAACCAGAGCAATGACCAGGTCGGTCTGTAAATGACCTTAATTCAGGCCACCGGAAATTACTTAAGCAGAATTTGCTGCAGGCACTGGGAATAGGATGAAATTTAACAGACGCTAAGGTCAATCTGACAGTAAGATTTAGATGGAAGACCTCGACTGAATGACAGAGGAGAGGAGAAATGAGAGACAGAAAGAGAGAGACATAATAATAGAGAAATACGTTTGGTATTGGTAAAGAAAGAACTACACGAAGCCAGAGAGACGGCATAATGTTAAAAGTTAAAAGATTCATTTAGAGAGAGAGAGAAATAAGAAAGCGAGAGTGGGGGGGGGGGAGAGATAGAGAGAAAGAAAGAGGGGAAAGAGAGAGAGAGAGAGAGAGAGAGAGAGAGAGAGAGAGAGAGAGAGAGAGAGAGGGGGGGGGGAGAGAAACCATTGGTAGAAAGAAATAGTAAGTTCCTTGTATTTGTATAGTGATGAATGTGAAATATCTACCGTTCTGTCTAACATATCTTTACTTTAAATTTGTCTAACGTATTTATATAACATTAATTGTAAATATAGAATCTACCCTTGCATCTTTCTAAACAGAATTATAAACGTGTTATCACGCAGCTTGTTGCAATTGTTGTGTTGGTCTGTAAAGAAAACAAACCTATAGCATAGTTGTTGTAAAATAGTTGACCCATGTACATGAAGTTGTACAAAGAAACGAATCACAACACTATCTCAACAAAAACAAGAAGGCGATGCCATTTCAGAAATTATAAAAAAAAAATTAATTATGTAACTTCGGAAAAAAGTTACAGTTTACAAATGAGCAATCCAGTTTATACAAGATCGGTGAACCAAATAAACCACGACGCCTTAAAAAAATGAAGCGAAATGTAGTACACGCATTATTGGTCATTATAATTATGTTGCCTCTGTGCATCGTAATTCATTTTCAGTGCTCATTAAATACTTAATAACTATACTGTCACATACATGTCACTACATTAATTGAGTACAGTACCACTAAATTAGTTAACTACAGTAACAACTACATTAGTTGAGTATTGTACCACCACTTTAGTTGAGTACAGTACCACTAAATTAGTTAAGTACAGTAACAACTACATTCGTTGAATACAATAACAACTGCATTAGTTGAGTACAGTACCAGTACATTAGTTGGGTACAGTACCGATATATTAGTTGAGAACATTTCCACTACATTCGTTGAGTACAGTGCCACTACATTAGTTAAGTACAGTAACAACTACATTCGTTGAGTACAATAAACACTACATTAGTTGAGTACAGTAACAGATACATTAGCTGAGTACAGTAACAGATACATTAGCTGAGTACAGTAACAGATACATTAGCTGAGTACAGTATCACTACATTAGTTGAGTCCAATAACCACTACATTCGTTGAGTACAGTAACAGCTACATTAGTTGAGTACAATAAGCACTACATTCGTTGAGTACAGTGTCACTACATTAGTTGAGTACAACAACCACTACATTGGTTGAGTACAATAACCACTATAATCGTTGAGCAGAATACCACTACATTCGTTGAGTACAGTACCACCACATTCGTTGAGTACAATAACCACTACATTCGTTGAGTACAGTACCACTACATTACTTTACCACGGCACTATAAAGCTGTTAAAAAAAACTGGCCATGACTAACAGCATCAGGCAGTGGACCAGAGATTAAGACTTGGATCGCCCGAGAGAGTACATTAGACGCGCTTTTACCAGGTCTTATCTTTTGTGGGGTGAGTAAGGAGGAATGAGATGGTTGGGAGGAGGGGTGGCCAGGAGGTGTTTATTTTCTTTTTTTTTTAGGTCAATCTGCGCTGGGTCATCACCATGTTTCTTGAACTTCCACGTCACGTAAATGAGTTCTATGTCTCGATGGAATCGGTCATCACTGGTTCATAGGACTCGGACATTTACCTCAGGCCATAGCTGGATTAACAGCTAGCGCACCGGGCGAACGATCCTAGTCCCCACCCCCCCTCCAAATTTGAAAAGGCCCATACGATGCAAACTTTATAATTTCAAGATTACTTTTCCAGTCTCTGGTTTATTCAAAGGAGCTCGAAGTTTTCTTCTGCGTGCGGGCTTCAACAGACTTTAATCCGCCTCTGTGTGCGGTCATCAACAGACTTTCATCCGCCTCTGTGTGCGGGCATCAACAGACTTTAATCCGCCTCTGTGTGCGGGCATCAACAGACTTTAATCCGCCTCTGTGTGCGTGCATCAACAGACTTTAATCCGCCTCTGTGTGCGGGCATCAACAGACTTATTCCGCCTCTGTGTGCGGGCATCAACAGACTTATTCCGCCTCTGTGTGCGGGCATCAACAGACTTTAATCCGCCTCTGTGTGCGGGCATCAACAGACTTTAATCCGCCTCTGTGTCTGCAGCAGGTTATAAACGTCTGTGTGTCTTCCGTCCATCGGGTAAACCCCATGCTTAATGATCAGGCTATATATATCTACAAGCTCTATATATTCGAAAAATACACACATTTTTAATAAGATAAATCTTTAAGAAGAGGAACAAATGCAGAAGAACGAGAACAAATTAAGGACACCGGGAACTAATATAGCAGAACGGGAACAAGTCTAGAACAATGGGAACAAATTAAGAAAAAAACAGGAACTAATATAGCAGAACGGGGACAAGTCTAGAACAATGGGAACAAATTAAGAAAAAACAGGAACTAATATAGCAGAACGGGGACAAGTCTAGAACAATGGGAACAAATTAAGAAAAAACAGGAACTAATATAGCAGAACGGGGACAAGTCTAGAACAATGGGAACAAATTAAGAAAAAACAGGAACTAATATAGCAGAACGGGGACAAGTCTAGAACAATGGGAACAAATTAAGAAAAAACAGGAACTAATATAGCAGGACGGGGAACAATGGGAACAAATTAAGAAAAAACAGGAACTAATATAGCAGGACGGGAACAAATTAAGAAAAAACAGGAACTAATATAGCAGGACGGGAACAAGTCTAGAAGAATGAGACAGAAGATAATCATTTAGAACAAATCTACATAATATTAAAAACAAGAACTTATCTGGAAGAACGGGAAAGTGTCTATAAGAACAGGAATGAACAAAAAAAATCTAATCTAAAAAAAAGGGACAATTATATAATAAAAGGAACAAATCAATAAGAAAGAGTGTTAATATATAAGAAAAGAAATACATTACATGAATGTAAAGAAATACATAAGAAAATGAACAAACCTATTAGAATGTAAAGAACTTTAAAAGAACATGGAGAAAACGTTAAGAACATATGGAAATAAATTAGAACAGGTACAAAATAAGAATCTAAAGAAATCTATAACAACAGGAACAAGACTATAACAATATAAGGAAATATATAAGAACAATAATTAATCTATGAGAAATGAGACAAATCTAGTGATGCCAAACAAGATGTCTTTAAATTCCGATACGACACAAACGGGGCAGTAGCTGACCCTCCCTCCCCCGACAGCCAGTAGTAAATCACAGAAAGACAGACTGCCTCTGGGCTCGGCTAGAGGAGGTGTGAGTAATTCACGGCCCTATTTTAGCAACAACATTCTCCATTTCATTACAGTGACCTGAACTTTCATGACCCCTCGCCATTAGCAGATTTTGTCTCTATGTGAGTGTTTATATTATAGGTCATGTACTGAGCTCGAAATGACGTCATCGACTTATGCTGAAAAGTACTCACGTTTTTACTTTGTTTTTTTATTACTGCCCATTGTTTTGTATTGCATACCAACCCCCACCCCCACCCCGACCATCCAGAACAAACTGGCAAAAACTTATCCAAATACACCACGTTCCATATTCCTTCTTTTCCCGAACAAACTGTGTTTATTGACATTTCTATGTATTGTTATTTGTATGCATTTATTTGTGTATGTATTGATCTGTGTATGTATTGTTATTTGTATGTATTGATATTTAAATGTATTGATGTGTATGTATTGATCTGTGTATGTATTGTTATTTGTATGTATTGATATTTTCCTCCCTCTTACAGCTGTAACTAGTTACACACACATCGCGTGGTGGCATTTACACCACAGCAACACAGTCAATCGATGTAAGCCGTCACGTGACTGTGTCGTCAACCTTAGGCCTCGTCAACTAAAGAGTCAGAGCCTCGATGTGGCATCGAACATGGAGATGTGGGGGGGGGGAGGGGATATACTGATTGGACCGCATCTTTTAGCACATTAAATGTGAATGATGCGGCACGTAAGCCCCTCCAGGGGGTGGTGGTGGTGTGGGGGGGTGGCGCAGTTCACTGTGGTCTGGGTGAGTATTATACGCCAAGGCAAAGTGTTTGCTTTAATTAGGTCACAAACGAATGTCTTAGCGCCGGGTGTTGTTTTTTTTAAGGAGAGGGGGGCCCGAAGAGGCACCCCAGTCACCCCCTTCCCCTAAGAAGACCGCCACGGGGCTGCAGTTTTAACTTTATATGGGCCCAACCAGGCACCACCACGGCCCGGCACAACCAGCTAAGTAAATTGATCATTTATATTTCACGCTTGTTGTAAGGTAGCTTAATGCTCTTGGGGGTAGATTTGTACGGTTGGTGTGGAGATATGTGGGAGAGGGCGGGTTGGTGGTAGAAATGCAGACGGCAGTTTTAATAAACAAACTTAAGAAAAAAGAAAAAAAACAAGATATATTTTGAAAGCTTATTGACTTTGAAATGCAAAAAATAAAAAAAATAAATGTTAAATGAAAATGTTGTTGAAAGACTAAAATAACAATGTTCGATTGCCCTCGACTGCTGCCAGTGGATCACGTGATACACCAGGTATCATTAGTATTAATGACTAGTCATACCGGCGGCGTATGCTACGCCGCCCTACCAATATAATTACTGTAATTATTTAAAAAAAAATATAAGCAATCAAACCAAATATATTTTATTATTTCATTTTTAATTAAAGTTTTAAACTCTTCTCTCGACCGCCATACAATGTCTTTCTATTTTAAATCACGGAAATCGGGATTTTCACCAAAACGGCAAGACAAAGAAATCATAAAAACAACGCGATTTGTCGAGCGTTGTTGAATGCTGAATGCGTCTTGCTTGCTTTGAAGTATTCGGGAATTCTGCAAACGCGACTGATCTATATATAGATGGGACTTGCTTGGTGTCCCACATGGTTGGGCGACGTAGAGAATTTTATATATATATATATATATATATATATATATATATATATATATAGATAGATAGATAGATAGATAGATAGATAGATAGATAGATAGATAGATAGATATAGATATATATATATACAGATTTTTTGGACCAGGGAGTTATATTACAATTTTCGTAATATTTACTTGACAGTATTTACAACTAATTCTCGTTTTTTTTTTTCGAAATGAAGACAGTGTTTCTTACTTGGTCGTGAACCGCCAAAGTTTGAGATTCCACAGATTGAACGTATAATTGTCATTGTGCAGTTAAAAACAAAGACGTTTTGTATTAATAGATGATGATTTGTCCATTCGAAGAGTGAATGTGCATATAAAGAAACTGCAAAGACAGAGAGACTGCAATAAAAGCACCACTTGTTAGTAAACAGATGTTCTGTATAAACGGAAATTGAATATGAAGAGGTGATGGGCTTAGGTTGAATAAAGGAATATCCAAAAGTAATGCACTTCTAAAAAGACTGTACAAAAATAAAAAGTTTGCTAATAAAGAGATGTTCTGTATAAACGGAGAGTGTGTATAAGGAGACGCTGTGCATCTGCAGAGTAAATCGTCTGCTATTCAGTGGCAATGTCAATTTAATTATCTCCCTTAGCCCGGCGTTCTGGTCTGAGGGAAAGAAAAATAATTCCTTGTCTAACTGGGGATCGATGCCTTTCCTTACAAAATTTCTCCTGGCCTTGGTGTCTGCGATTAATAGGTCACGTCTGCTGGAAGTCTTTACTGCGTTTATGAGTGACATCAATGTTTACAACATTATTAAAGCCGTCAATAAAACCAACTCTCCATTCCAGATCTTTTGAAATGAGTTTTAAACTGTTGTACACAGATATGCTTACACAGAAGTGGGTTGAATGTTAAACTGGATCACACAAGTATACACACACGTGGGTTGAATGTTAAACTGGTTCACGCAAGTATACACACACGTAGATAGAATGTTAAACTGGTTCACGCAAGTATACACAGAAGTGGGTTGAATGTTAAACTGGATCACACAAGTATACACAGAAGTGGGTTGAATGTTAAACTGGTTCACACACGTATACACAGAAGTGGGTTAAATGTTAAACTGGTTCACACACGTATACACAGAAGTAGGTTGAATGTTAAACTCATCACATACGTATACACAGAAGTGGGTTTTGAATGCTAAACTGGTTCACACAAGTATACACACACGTGGGTTGAATGTTAAACTATTTCACGCAAGTATACACACACGTGGATAGAACGTTAAACTGGTTCACGCAAGTATACACACACGTGGGTTGAATGTTAAACTGGTTCACGCAAGTATACACACACGTGGGTTGAATGTTAAACTGGTTCACGCAAGTATACACACACGTAGATAGAATGTTAAACTGGTTCACGCAAGTATACACAGAAGTGGGTTGAATGTTAAACTGGATCACACAAGTATACACAGAAGTGGGTTGAATGTTAAACTGGTTCACACACGTATACACAGAAGTGGGTTAAATGTTAAACTGGTTCACACACGTATACACAGAAGTAGGTTGAATGTTAAACTCATCACATACGTATACACAGAAGTGGGTTTTGAATGCTAAACTGGTTCACACAAGTATACACACACGTGGGTTGAATGTTAAACTATTTCACGCAAGTATACACACACGTGGATAGAACGTTAAACTGGTTCACGCAAGTATACACACACGTGGGTTGAATGTTAAACTGGTTCACGCAAGTATACACACACGTGGGTTGAATGTTAAACTGGTTCACGCAAGTATAAACACACGTGGGTAGAATGTTAAACTGGTACACACAAGTATACACAGAAGTGGGTAGAATGTTAAACTGGTTCACACAAGTATACACAGAAGTGGGTTGAATGTTAAACTGGTTCACACACGTATACACAGAAGTGGGTTGAATGTTAAACTCATCACATACGTATACACAGAAGTGGGTTTTGAATGCTAAACTGGTTCACACAAGTATACACACACGTGGGTTGAATGTTAAACTGGTTCACGCAAGTATACACACACGTGGATAGAACGTTAAACTGGTTCACGCAAGTATACACACACGTGGGTTGAATGTTAAACTGGTTCACGCTAGTATACACACACTCGGGTAGAATGTTAAACTGGATCACACAAGTTTACACAGAAGTGGGTTGAATGTTAAACTGGTTCACACAATTATACACACACGTAGGTTGAATGTTAAACTGGTTCACGCAAGTATACACACACGTGGATAGAACGTTAAACTGGTTCACGCAAGTATACACACACGTGGGTTGAATGTTAAACTGGTTCACGCTAGTATACACACACTCGGGTAGAATGTTAAACTGGATCACACAAGTTTACACAGAAGTGGGTTGAATGTTAAACTGGTTCACACAATTATACACACACGTAGGTTGAATGTTAAACTGGTTCACACAAGTATACACACACGTGGGTACAATGTTAAACTGGTTCACACAAGTATACACACACGTGGGTAGAATGTTAAACTGGTTTACACACGTATACACAGAAGTGGGTTGACTGTTAAACTGGTTCACACACGTATACACAGAAGTGGGTTGAATGTTAAACTCATCACATACGTATACACAGAAGTGGGTTTTGAATGCTAAACTGGTTCACACAAGTATACACACACGTGGGTTGAATGTTAAACTGGTTCACGCAAGTATACACACACGTGGATAGAATGTTAAACTGGTTCACACAAGTATACACACACGTGGGTAGAATGTTAAACTGGTTCACACAAGTATACACACACGTGGGTAGAATGTTAAACTGGTTCACACAAGTATACACCAGTTTTTGATGTGATGCTGACATATGAAAATGAGTCCGCCATATTATGCATAGTTTAGCTCAGCAAAGAGAACCTTCTATATGTCTGTATGTGTGTGTCTGTGTCTGTGTGTGTTTGTGTGTGTCTATGTGCGTTAGTAGAGATGCAGATATTTGTAAAGTATAAAGTTGGAGTTTGGCGAGAGCGCGCTCCCGATGCTTCTGCCGTTAGAATATCCCCCCCTTCCTCAACCTGTTTATTAAGTAAGTAAATGTTTGCCCGTGAGATCGTGAGTAGGGCATCAGCTTAAACATAAGTAGTATTTAAATTATGGTCTTTGTCCGGTGAAAAGTAAACGCGGGAAAGTGTCTGGAAGTGAATGTTGGTCTTCACCAGTTGTCCGGTGAAAAGTAAACGCGGGAAAGTGAATGTTGGTCTTCACCAGGTCTTTATATTTTCGTGAATTATTACTACAGAGAGCGGCAGTGGAATTGTAAAATAAAAACAATCTATAAATATAAATAATCAATCAACGCCCACGCCTCTCCCCCACCACCGGGCGGCGGTAAAAATTATCAAACTTCAACCGGTGTGTGACGAGAAAATGGTTTGGGATCACTGGTCTGTACTACTACCACCACCTAAGAGATCAATATGTCACCTCTGTTGGTACTCAATATGTCACCTCTGTTGGTACTCAATATGTCACCTCTGTTGGTACTCAATATGTCACCCCTGTTGGTACTCATTATGTCACCCCTGTTGGTACTCAATATGTCACCCCTGTTGGTACTCAATATGTCACCCCTGTTGGTACTCAATATGTCACCCCTGTTGGTACTTAATATGTCACCCCTGTTGGTACTCAATATGTCACCCCTGTTGGTACTCAATATGTCACCCCTGTCGGTACTCAATATGTCACTCCTGTGTCACCCCTGTTGGTACTCAATATGTCACCCCTGTTGGTACTCAATATGTCACTCCTGTGTCACCCCTGTTGGTACTCAATATGTCACCCCTGTTGGTATTCAATATGTCACCCCTGTTGGTACTCAATATGTCACTCCTGTTGGTACTCAATATGTCACCCCTGTTTGTACTCAATATGTCACCCCTGTTGTTACTTAATATGTCACCCCTGTTGGTACTCAATATGTCACCCCGGTTGGTACTCAATATGTCACTCCTGTTGGTACTCAATATGTCACCCCTGTTGGTATTCAATATGTCACCCCTGTTGGTACTCAATATGTCACTCCTGTTGGTACTCAATATGTCACCCCTGTTGGTACTCAATATGTCACCCCTGTTGTTACTTAATATGTCACCCCTGTTGTTACTTAATATGTCACCCCTGTTGGTACTCAATATGTCACCCCGGTTGGTACTCAATATGTCACTCCTGTTGGTACTCAATATGTCACCCCTGTTGTTACTTAATATGTCACCCCTGTTTTACTCAATATGTCACCCCTGTTGGTACTCAATATGTCACCCCTGTTGTTACTTAATATGTCACCCCTGTCGGTACTTAATAAAAACAAAAACAAAAAAAAAACATTTTTTATACTGAAAAATATTTTCTAACGTTATCCGATATTCAGAGAGTATCAGATATTCAGAGAGTATCAGATATTTATTTATGTGAGGCCTAGCACCCAAAAACTAAATAAACTTAGAACCGCTGTCTGTGGCTCGAGAAATTGTGTCACTGGTTGATAACACGGGAATGTCCTCCGTAACCAAGGGAATTAATTCTAAGAAGGGAGACAAATGGCTCTGTACTGGCACAATGTTGTGTAACCCAGTGTTGTTATTGACATTTTGTGTTTCTTCACGTTAATGAACAAATCCCGGCGACCTAATTCTTCACTGGGTTATTCGTTTTTATCAGTTGACATTATTTTGTTGTTTTAAAAAAAAAACGTCAACTTGGAATGAAGGCAGCGGCAGCCAATCAAAATCAAATTTGTTTTTCTCCTTCTGTCATTTGATTATTTTTGCAATTGAAATTTTCTGTTTAACCCAGGGACGGATTCAGGATTTTTGTTGGCCTGGAAATATTCGCAATAAAGAAAGTCTAATTTATAAAAAAATAAAAAGTATAATATGAAAAGGTTCTTTGAAGATCTTTCCACACTGCACCAGAGCAAGTAATGGGTCACTGAGCTTGACCCATGACCCATATGACCCATCAAGCTCTTGACCCAGACCCATCATGACCCATGACCCATTAAATGTTGTTATTTTCAAGATGGCGGCCGTCGCCATAGAAACCATTTTGAAATTTAAAAAAAATCGCGCGACGACGGGTCGGGCGGAGACTAAGGATGGGTCGTGGGTCAGGGAACATTGACCCATGACCCATGTAACCCATCCAATTTTGCGACCCATTTGACCCATGACCCATTGACCCATTACTTGCTCTGCACTGCACAGCTTGATGTGTCCACATAAACAGGGTTCATAAAATTTGTATATCTTTCCACACCACAAAGCTTGATGTGTTCACATAATCCTGTTATTCCTATGCCTTTCAACAATATATGATATGTCTGTTTCCAGAAGACCCGAGTAGTTGTTCAGATTTCTCGCCGTTTGCTTGTTGTGAAGTTAGCGGTAAAAAAAAATAACAGATGATCCCCCATAGCTTTATAAACGAGGGCCGATTGTTTTCAGGGCCTAAGGCTTAATAACCTAATGGGTAATCCGCCCCCCCCCGGAGAAAGACTTGGTCAACAGGTCAGCATGACCTTCTAGCTTTAAAAAGTGTCTGAAATTCTACCAGTGGCAATAAAAAACCCAATTTTCTTTTAATTGTCAGAGAGAGAGAGAGACAAATTTGACGCAGTAGGGGAGAAGGTTTAACAGGTGCACCGGTTAAAGGTAACATGGAAGGTAGAGAAAGAATCAGTCAGAGAGGGCCCGAAATGAGCTAACTATCGTCTTGTCAGTTGTATATCTCAACTCGCTGTCGCCCTAACAATTGTATATCTCAACTCGCTAACTGCCGCACTATCAGTTGTATATCTCAACTCGCTGTCGCCCTATCAGTTGTATATTTCAATAAGGCAAGATACGGTGATTAGGGCGTTAACCGTATTATAATCATAGATTAAGTCGTAATTCTTAAAGTAATTACAATGATTGTTGCGTCTAATTCCGAATCAGGCTTAGTCTACAGAGCTCGCGGTTTGAAGTATCGATACCCAAATTAGTATTCGACAAATAATAACTATCGATGAAATGAGATGAAGACGTCTTGTAATCATTGTTATCGTATTGTGTAGATTTCTTTAGTGAAATATTGCAGGGTGTTAACTGTGCGTTATAGGTTACAGTGAAGTTTAAAGTGACGAAAAAAATAAAATATAATGTGTCCCTACCATTAATTACAAAAATTACTACACATCATATCTTTCATCATTGCCTGTGACATAATAAACTGTTTTAACCTGACAGTTCATATAACGATACACGTATGTACAAATCGTCTAGATTATTTCCCTTTGATCTAATCAACTCGAGATATCTAACTCTGAAAGAATGTTATGTTTGTGTTTAATTACCCTCTTTCTTCCCAGCTCGTTAGTTGATCGATAGCAGGCTGCGCTCGTGGACAAAAGAAAAACTGTTGGGTGCATTCGTTTATATAATGAGAGAAAAATAAAATAATAAAATGGCGAATCGCTTGATAAAAAAACTGAGGTGATAAAGGGAAGCGATAAACTGCAGACCAGATTGTATTCTGTCACGACGCCTATCCTAAATTCTAGCAATAGATTGTCCACCAAGAGATATGCTATATGATACGGTGATAAACTTTTGTTTAGAACGGTTAATATGTTATATGTTACACTTTTTGTTTAGTGTACAGGCTACCGTGTTTAATTATTTTTATTTACACGGGATAATGCATTTATTTGCTGGGTTTTACATGCTGCATTTATTCTTCAGATTTCTATTCTAGGTTTATCAGTTGCAATCACGTGTGTTCAGTGATCAATATTTCATTTTAATATTTTAAATGAAAAGGATACGCAGGAGCGATCTTAGCAATAATAAGGGACCCAGGGCGTGTGTCACTTTCAGGGCCCAGGGCATGTGTCCATTTCAGGGCCCAGGGCATGTGTCACTTTCAGGGCCCAGGGCATGTGTCCATTTCAGGGCCCAGGGCATGTGTCACTTTCAGGGCCCAGGGCATGTGTCCATTTCAGAGCCTAGGGCATGTGTCAATTTCAGGGCCCAGGGAGAGTGAAAAATACGGAGTCAGGAATAAAGTTTTTAGTTTGTTTACAGTCAGAGAGAAAAAAAATCTCTCACTGCGGGACTCACTTCAGGCGCGGGGCCTATCACAATTGTTACCCCCCCCCCCCCGCAAATAGCCCAGAGCTGCTACGGAGTCACATGAATTGAAAAATGAATTTGGTGGGTGAGCCAGTGTTGGTCAAATGCGGTAACTCGCTGAGTTTAGTGCTGCCCTCAGTGAGCTCGTTTTTTTTATATATGTATATATTTGTATATTTTTATATTTATATATTTGTATATTTATATATATTTGTATATTTGTATATTTATATATTTGTATATTTGTATGTTTATATATTTGTATATTTGTATACTTGTATATTTATATATTTGTATATTTGTATGTTTATATATTTGAATATTTGTATATTTATATATTTGTATGTTTATATATTTATATATATTTGTATATTTATATATTTGTATATTTGTATTTTTATATACTTGTATATTTATATATATTTGTATATTTATATATATGTGTATATTTGTATGTTTATATATTTGTATATTTATATATATTTGTATATTTGTATATTTATATGTTTATATATTTGTATATTTATATTTATATAGGCCTATTTATATATTTGTATATTTATATATTTATATATTTGTATATTTATATGTTTATATATTTGTATATTTATATATATTTGTATATTTGTATATTTATATGTTTATATATTTGTATATTTATATATTTGTATATTTATATGTTTATATATTTGTATATTTATATATATATATATATATTTGTATATTTATATGTTTATATATTTGTATATTTATATATATATATATATATATATATATATATATATATATATTTGTATATTTGTATATTTATATGTTTATATATTTATATATATTTGTATATTTATATATTTGTATATTTATATGTTTATATATTTATATATATTTATATATGTGTATATTTATATGTTTATATATTTATATATATTTATATATGTGTATATTTATATGTTTATATATTTGTATATATTTGCAATAAGGGCATTGATTTCATTGTCCTAGATCTGGTTAAATCTTCTGTAGCCCCACTGTGACGTAAACTTACAGTACAGGGGTGGGTCTCCTGGTGGGTGGACCACATTCAGATTTTTTATAGTGAAAAGAAATAAAGATGTTTTTTTTTTTTGTTTTCCATCAAGGTGGAGTGGACAAAATAAATTAATTCATAGAAATAATAGAATATTTGTACTGGTGTACTGATGCACTGATGTACTTGTGTACTGATGTACTTATGTACTGGTGTACTGATGCACTGGTGCACTTTTGTACTGATGTACTGGTGTATTGATGTACTGATGTATTGAAGTACTGGTGTACTGATGCACTGGTGTACTGGTGTATTGATGCACTTGTGTACTGGTGTACTGATGCACACTAAACTGCGTACCTGTTTTTGAAATGATAGTCTCATGCCGAATTTTCCCCTTTATAAATATCACTAAAAAGTACTTTAGCTACCTAATTGTACAAAATGTTAGTTCATGGACTCGAAATTATTAAGATCGTGTATGGTAGAATTTACACGAGTGCCAACTTTGAGTCTTTTTCACTAAATTAGAACAGGTCCAATATTGAGTTACAAGATTTGAAGACACACACAGCCACAGAAAGTGAAACCAATTAAAAACATTATAAACAAAATATGGCTCACCGGTAGCCACATTCGGCTACACCCTTGTACATAAAACTAGAGTGTAGCTTTAAATGACGTCATGTGCGGCGAAATAAAATACGATAATTGTAAAATAATAATAATTATAAAAAAAATATATACCTTGTTAGATTTTCAAAAAATAAAAAAAACATTACGATATACATCATGTGTATATTTATATGAAATTCTATGGTAAATAACATGTCTAATTTCTCTCTCTCTCTCTCTCTCTCTCTCTCTCTCTATATATATATATATATATATATATATATATATATATATATATATATATATATACATATCTTATAATCTATATCTATCTATTTATCTGTTTATCAGTCTAAAATAATAGACTAATTGAAGTTCTAGCTATTTCGTCTATCTGCGTTTCGTAATATCTGTCTATTAATGAACCCATCTATGTATCTGTCTGTTTATCAATGTACCAATCCATGTATCTGTCCAAGTATTCGCCTGTTTATGTATTCATTGATCATTCTATCTCCGGCAACATGATTTGATAAAAGTAAAAAAGTTGAGCCGAGAACATAAATACACAACGTAAAAAAAATTCTACTCACTTGTTAACTGAAGTGAATGTCCGATATCAATAACACCACTTGTTGTATGTAGTAATGAAACGTTTCCATGTAGGAAGAGTTCACTGGCTAACCATGCAACACACACACACACACACACACACACTTGCTTCAATAATAATAATAACAACTCTATGGCGATGATAGACTGAGAGTCACACAGTCATATGACATTAACTTTCATCCCAACTTGATTTAACGTTAGAGAAACTTCAAAAAAAACAAAACAAAGGCCAAGTCACGTGGTCGAACTGACACGGTTAACCCAACCCTCTTATGCCAGGCACCTGGCGATGTGAGGAAGGGAGAGAGAGAGGTAGGGGTGAGAGAGACCCAAGAGAAAGAGAGAGAGAAAGGCGCTGGTTTATCTTCTAGTAGTTGCTCACAAACAAAGATTACCGATCTCCCACCGTGCCCACCCTTTTCCTTAACAGCGACCACAACCACACGGAGAGAGAGAGAGAGGGGGGGGGATGGGGAGGGAGAGAGAGAGGGGGAGAGAGAGCCTGGGAGACCTGACGAGCGGCAGACGATTAGATCGTGAGCAAGAAGTTTGATGTACTGACACGTCATGACAATGTCAAGGTCACCAAACAATTTGTTATAGGTTATGCCCCCCCCCCAACCCCTCCCATTTTTTCAAAGTGTCATCACGTTGACAGAGTTCCTGGTAAGGTCACGTTCAGCAAGGGGTCAAGGCCACTGTCAGTAAATGTCATTAGTCATTGTTTTTTTTTTGTATTTTAACAGTACATCATGTCAGTGTTAGTGAACTATGGGTTTAGTCACACATGTACTTCTAGAATTTTATGGGCTCAGTCAGAAAGGTATAAAGAGAGAAACAGAATATGTGTATGTATGTATGTGTATTTGTGTGTGTGTATGAGAGACAGAAAGAGAGAGAGGCAGAGAGAGAGACAGAGAGAGAGACAGAGAGAGAGACAGAGAGAAACAGCGAGAGAGAGGGGAGAGAGAGATGGGAGAGAGAGAGAGAGAGAGAGGAGAGAGAGAGAGAGAGAGAGAGAGAGAGAGAGAGAGAGAGAGAGAGAGAGAGAGAGAGCGTTACAAAAAGATGTAAAGTAAAATAAGGTAAGAGGGTATTGAACCCAACATGATGGACACACGAACTAAAAGTGTCGACTATGATGGATACGGAGGAAGAGGAGGGGAATGAACATTGCGACCAAAGATCAATAACACCATTACGGCTCATTAAATGTAAGGACCAGACAGAAGATAAATAATACCATTACGGCTCATCAAATGTAAGGACCAGACAGAAGATAAATTACACCATTACGGCTCATTAAATGTAAGGACCAGACAGTAGTTAAATAGATGAAATTAAAACAAAAAAATTAAAATATATATATACTAGCTGCACCCTGCAAAACATTTGCATAGAGTTATATCCCCTTAGGTTTGATCTGTTGGCTAGGTTATTTTTGGTTTCGGGCAGATCCGATTTTTCTTGATTGTATTTTAAACTGGAATACTATTGTATTAATTCTTTACTTTCGATTTAACGCACACTGGAAATGAGTATTATTATATATGATAAAAAAAACGGTTCTTATTTTAGTCATTTTCTCATTTCGAATTTTCGTGTGTGGATAAAACTTTAAAATATTTTTTTTTATTCGTTTGTTCTATTTATAATCGAATATGATCATCTGGAGTAATCGTGTAATCGCAACACCACATGACTTTGAATATTTTTAGTGATCTATAAAGTAGAGGAGGGGGGTGCATTACGAAGTATTTAAAATAAACATATACATACCACCATAATGGAGAACATTCTGAGCTTTTATTAAGCTTCGTTCAAGTCTGCATCAGTCAATACTACCTATGATCAAAATGAAATGCGCTTACTGTTGAGGGTCACTGGTTCGATGTTCGATGAGGACCAATGGATATTTCAGGTCATGGCTTAAGTCCCCTCTATATCTCCCGTGTTGCCTCCATGACGATTGCACTATCGACTATAGTGGAGATGAAAGAAGGGCACTGCAAAAAGCCGTCCTATTAGCGATCTAAAGGATCAAGATTTTATCTCATACTTAAAGGGGGACATCACTCACACATACTATTGGCCCTAGCAAACCCCCCCCCCCCTATTTTATACGCCAAGTTTACAACGCCATTTTGTTTTGACTGCTGTGACTGTGTAGTAAATTAAATGCAACAAAATGGCAGCCACATGAAGAGAAAACGGTAAATGGGAAATTCCATAAATTAAAAATAAATTAAGGGAGCTATGTAAATTGTTGGGGAAATCATACGAGTAAAGCGAAGAAATACCTTGATGAATCTGTTGAACACAAAACTCTGTAAAATTTACGCGAAAGCAAAAGAATGTGTCACCGAACTCCGTTCCGTGTTAACGTCACACAACAAGAAACTGATTTCAATAATCAAAGAGACAACATCGATTATGTAGTGACAGTGACAGACGTCCTACACAATCATTTAAATTAGATCACTTCGAAAAATTGAAGAAAGAAAAATCAAAAATAAAACACCATAGTAAAATTAATTTTAGTATTCTGGAACAAGTCATTTGTATCTTATGGGAAAATTTCTGGAACCAGTCATTTGTATCTTATGGGAAAATTTCTGGAACCAGTCATTTGTATCTTCTGGGAAAATTTCTGGAACCAGTCATTTGTATCTTCTGGGAAAATTTCTGGAACCAGTCATTTGTATCTTATGGGAAAATTTCTGGAACTAACTATGCTCGTAAGCCGAGTGTTGATTGTACAGTGTATACATTGCCTTAAATATTTAGTAAATAAAAGAAAAGTTCTCCATATTTTTTGCTTTTAAGTCTTTAAAGTTAACCAACTCTCAAATTACCAAAACTAATGTAAAATTACCAAAACAAATGTAAAATTACCAAAACAAATGTAAAATTACCAAAAAAATGTAAAATTACCAAAACAAATGTAAAATTATTAAAACAAATGTAAAATTACCAAAACAAATGTAAAATTACCAAAACAAATGTAAAATTACCAAAACAAATGTAAAATTATTAAAACAAATGTAAAATTAT
The DNA here is from genome assembly GCA_021962125.1 of Bulinus truncatus. Classification (NCBI taxonomy): domain Eukaryota; kingdom Metazoa; phylum Mollusca; class Gastropoda; family Planorbidae; genus Bulinus; species Bulinus truncatus. Next base: position 63,669 of record JAGDYQ010000199.1, on the reverse strand, counting down.
TAAACAAATGTAAAATTACCAAAACAAATGTACTCTGTGGTTACGCTGCTGCTTGATAATAACTGGGGGAAAAAAATCCCAGAAAATAATGAAAAAAAAAATCTGGAGTGTGTTTTAAATCCGGTCATTAAGCAGATCAGAGCTACTCGTCTTTTATTGTAAATTGTTCTATCAGGATAAAAGTCAACAGCGTCGAATTAAAATTCTTGAGATGGGGGGGGGGGGGGGGAAGCTCCAATACCAGCCCTGCAGGTCACCTGTTGATTTCTCGTCTGAAGTCACTAATGAGATGAAGATCAAAGAAAATGGCGGAAGGAAACCATAAATAACACTTTCTCTTTTTTTTGTTTCTCTTGGGGGGGGGGGGGGGGCTGGTGGTCGTGCGGCGTAGAGTGTTTGACTGTCGACCGGAGTGTCCCGAGTTTGATCCTCAGTGAGAACGTTGGGATTTTTTTTTCAGGTCCTGGTGAAAGTCCTCAAGTCCACCCCAGCTTTAAATGGTTACCTGACTGGGCGCTGTGCTAACCACACAATCACCTCATATGCCCGAGGTTACTGAAATAGATGAATTTTACACTTCATCTGCCCTCCAATGCCCCGCTAGGATTTAAGGAACTTTACTTTTACTCTCGAGGGCAGGGCCATTTTTTATAGGTAGGCAGGCCAGTAGAGTGCGGGGGGCCGGGCCCCCTCTGCATTTTGTCAATATATTACCTGGCCCCCTGCTATTGCATGGCCCCTGCTGTAGAATACCTGGCCCCTGATGTAAAATTTTCAAGCTACGGGGCTGTCGGTAGGTCCCTTTCATGAATTATTTCTATCAAAGATAATAAAAGGGCCCCAAATGTGTTTTTTACGCAATCTCTGTCTAGGGCAGGGCGGGATTTAGACTCGATAAGATCCTAAGCTATTTGAGATATGGTGCCCTTTTTAAGTACAGATACTACATGAATATGTCAAATATTTAAGTATATATGACAATTATTTGTAAGCCCTCCCTTTTTGGGGGCCATAAGCTACAGCTTGTTTAGCTTACAAGTAAATCCTGGACTTGTTCAGGGCTTCAGACAACCTGAGGATGGCTGTGATTGAAGACTCTCATTTAGCATGTCGTAATTCTTGTTAACTTTAGGCGTGTAGCCATAATACTTCACAGTTGGAGAACACCTGGATTATAAAGGTTAGTAGGTCAATAACTACTCTAAAACGACCTACAACAAACAACAGAAGGAGACAATTCATCCATAGTTGACATTTTCCCCAAGTGGGGGAAGTCACCGATGTTCAGCAACAATGAGTGGTTAGTCTTTTCCTGCCTTATCGAACCGTGCAAGCTCTTTGTATCTTCCATTATAACATCCTTACGTATGCAGTAGTTCAGTAATGAGTTTTTGTGTTTACCCTCCAAGACTAGACGTGATGCTGAATGGTTAGCGACTATCTACGGTGACATTTATCCCGTGACAGAATGAAATATGTTTTCTTAAATTGAGATTAACGAATATTTAAGTTCATCAACAAACATAAAATCCCCAAGAAAAAAACTAAAAAAAAAAAAAGCCAAATAATACATAACCGTGAAAAAAAATTTATTTTAAAAAAATTCGTAAAATAAAACCCATACAAGCACGACGTTTGAATAAAAATCAAGCCAATTAGAAATAGATGGAAAAAAAAATCAATAATAGATACAAAAATAGACACTTTTCTACACTTTGTAACTATCAATGTAACTATCAATGTAACTATCAATGTGACTATCAATGTAACTATCAATGTGACTATCAATGTGACTATCAATGTGACTATCAATGTGACTATCAATGTGACTATCAATGTGACTATCAATGTAACTATCAATGTAATTATCAATGTAACTATCAATGTAACTATCAATGTAACTATCAATGTAACTATCAATGTAATTATCAATGTAACTATCAATGTAACTATCAATGTAACTATCAATGTAACTATCAATGTGACTATCAATGTAACTATCAATGTAATTATCAATGTAACTATCAATGTAACTATCAATGTAAATATCAATGTAACTATCAATGTCACTATCAATGTAACTATCAATGTAACTATCAATGTAACTATCAATGTAAATATCAATGTAACTATCAATGTGTACATCTCAATGCGTTGTTTACTTTTAATGACACTTCTTAGTTGAAACTATATACCGAGTTTAGTGACAGTCTAACTTACGAGGCTGATTTGTATAGGGCAGAAAACATACATAGATACATACATAGATAGGCCTACATAGATACATACATAGATACATACATTGATACATACATAGATACATACATTGATACATACATTGATACATACATAGATACATACATAGATACATACATAGATACATACATAGATAGATACATTGATACATACATTGATACATACATTGATACATACATAGATACATACATTGATACATACATAAATACATACATAAATACATACATAGATACATACATAGATACATACATAGATACATACATTGATACATACATAGATACATACATAGATACAAACATAGACACATACATAGATACATACATTGATACAGATACATACATAGATGCATACAAAGATACATACATAGATACATACATAGATACATACAAAGATACATACATAGATACATACATAGATACATACATAGATACATACATTGATATATACATTGATACATACATAGATACATACATAGATACATACATAGATAGGCCTACATAGATACATACATAGATACATACATAGATACATACATAGATACATACATTGATATATACATTGATACATACATTGATACATACATAGATACATACATTGATACATACATAGATACATACATTGATACATACATTGATAGGCCTACATAGATACATACAGATATACATACATAGATATATACATTGATACATACATAGATACATACATAGATACATACATAGATACATACATAGATACATACATTGATACATACATAGATACATACATTGATACATACATAGATACATACATAGATATATACATTGATACAAACATAGATACATACATAGATACATACATTGATACATACATAGATACATACATAGATACATACAAAGATACATACATAGATACATACATAGATACATACAAAGATACATACATAGATACATACATAGATACATACATAGATACATACATTGATACATACAAAGATACATACATAGATACATACATAGATACATACACTGATATATACATTGATACATACATTGATACATACATAGATACATACATTGATACATACATAGATACATACATTGATACATACATTGATAGGCCTACATAGATACATACAGATATACATACATAGATATATACATTGATACATACATAGATACATACATAGATACATACATAGATAGGCCTACATAGATACATACATAGATACATACATATATACATTCATAGATACATACATTGCTACATACATAGATACATACATAGATAGGCCTACATAGATACATACATAGATACATACATAGATACATACCTAGATACATACATAGATACATACATTGATAGGCCTACATAGATACATACAAAGATACATACATAGATACATACATAGATACATACATAGATACATACATAGATACATACCTAGATACATACATAGATATATATAGATACATAGATAGATACATACATAGATACATAATAGATGCATACATAGAAATGTCTACATAGATTTCACTTAACTAGTCAAAAAGCCTGTTAAAAAGTATGTCGTCAACATAATGCAAATAGTGAAATATTTTGAATAGTTACTGTAGTTGTATAAATGTTGCATGAGTGAGGTGTGAGACATAGTGGGTCAACAGTTGCATTAAGTCCTATTATTGTAGTGGTAGTTACTTATGACCAACATATTTTAATGAATTAAATGAATTATTAGAAGCGCCACCTACACGGTTGCACAAAGAAGGCGTAAAAATTGGGGCTGCCGAGGTGGTATTGTAGTCTAATGGGTGGAACAAAGGGCCGAGGTGGTATTGTAGTCTAATGGGTGGAACAAAGGGCCGAGGTGTTATTGTAGTCTAACGGTAGGAAGACAGGTGGTATTGTAGTCTGATGGTAGGAAGACAGGTGGTATTGTCGTCTGATGGGTGGAACAAAGGGCTGAGGTGGAATTGTAGTCTAATGGGTGGAATAAAGGGCCGAGATGGTATTGTAGTCTGATGGGTGGAACAAAGGGCCGAGGTGGTATTGTAGTCTAATGGGTGGAACAAAGGGCCGAGGTGGTATTGTAGCCTAATGGTAGGAAGACAGGTGGTATTGTAGTCCGATGGGTGGAACAAAGGGCCGAGGTGGAATTGTAGTCAAATGGGTGGAACAAAGGGCCGAGGTGGTATTGTAGCCTAATGGTAGGAAGACAGGTGGTATTGTAGTCCGATGGGTGGAACAAAGGGCCGAGGTGGAATTGTAGTCAAATGGGTGGAACAAAGGGCCGAGGTGGTATTGTAGTCTGATGGGTGGAACAAAGGGCCGATGTGGTATTGTAGTCTAATGGGTGGAACAAAGGGCCGAGGTGGTATTGTAGTCTGATGGGTGGAACAAAGGCCCGAGGTGGTATTGTAGTCTGATGGGTGGAACAAAGGGCCGAGGTGGTGTTGCAGTCTGATGGGTGGAACAAAGGGCCGAGGTGGTATTGTAGTCTGATGTGTGGAACAAAGGGCCGAGGTGGTATTGTAGTCTGATGGGTGGAACAAAGGGCCGAGGTGGTATTGTAGTCTGATGGGTGGAACAAAGGGCCAAGGTGGTATTGTAGTCTGATGGGTGGAACAAAGGGCCGAGGTGGTATTGTAGTCTGATGGGTGGAACGAAGGGCCGAGGTGGTATTGTAGTCTGATGGGTGGAACAAAGGGCCGAGGTGGTATTGTAGTCTGATGGGTGGAACAAAGGGCCGAGGTGGTATTGTAGTCTGATGGGTGGAACACAGGGCCGAGCTTGTATTGTAGTCAAATGGGTGGAACAAAGGGCCGAGGTGGTATTGTAGTCTAATGGGTGGAACAAAGGGCCGAGGTGGTATTGTAGTCTAATGGGTGGAACAAAGGGCCGAGGTGGTATTGTAGTCTGATGGGTGGAACAAAGGGCCGAGGTGGTATTGTAGTCTGATGGGTGGAACAAAGGGCCGAGGTGGTATTGTAGTCTGATGGGTGGAACACAGGGCCGAGGTGGTATTGTAGCCTAATGGTAGGAAGACAGGTGGTATTGTAGTCTAATGGGTGGAACAAAGGGCCGAGGTTGTATTGTAGTCTAATGGGTGGAACACAGGGCCAAGGTGGTATTGTAGTCTAATTGGTGGAACAAAGGGCCGTGGTGGTATTGATGTCTAACGGGTGGAACACAGGGCCGAGGTGGTATTGTAGTCTAATTGGTGGAAAAAAGGGCCGAGGTTGTATTGTAGTCTAACGGGTGGAACACAGGGCCAAGGTGGTATTGTAGTCTAATTGGTGGAGCAAAGGGCCGTGGTGGTATTGTAGTCTAACGGGTGGAACACAGGGCCGAGCTTAAATTTTTATATTTTAATTTTTTTTATAATTTTTGGGTTAATCTTTTTTTGTAATTGTTAAATCCTTGGAGTTATTTTAAGTGTTCTGAGTACTTGCATACCCATGGTCAGTGTATTATGTCGTTGTTGTTAACATTGTGTATTGGAGGTTATTGATACCCTCGATGGTTTATTTTTGTGATGGCGGTTGTATATTTCAGCCGCTCGGTATAGGGTACCTTGGGTTATTTTTTCCTCGATGATGTTAATTTTTGTATTTGTTTATCCTATTTATAAGTCGGATGTATCGTTGACACAAAAAAAAAATATCATCATTGTTTCTAAAAAGGTGGAGAGGGTATGTCACGGAAGGGAGTAAATATTGTGACGCACGGACCGGTTGTTTTAAAAAAAAAATAGGAACAGAGTGTTTTTCATAACCCTTATTATTGTTCGTATCATTTTATATTTATATTGTAATAACTGCTTTAATTTACTTTACTGCTTCAGACCTCCCGTTGTGATAATATTTATAAAATTCCGTCAATACGGTCGCGATACATTATCAAGAGATGCAAAATATCACCATCACAGTCTATTTAGGGTAAGTGGGGGTGGGGAGAGATCAAACCATCACTTCATGCAGGTCACTTGCTCTAGTCTAGTGTGAAATCGTGCTGGTAACGAAATGATAGGACGTAGGTCGCATGGATGCATAAAAAGTCGTGCTCTGGAGTTGGCTGCGACAGTCTCTCACACATCAATCACACCGGCAAGATTCAGGTGGGTGAGTACATTATTATTAAATCAGTTGGTAGACTGACTAGAGTAAGAAACTCTTTCGTAACTTTTTTTTACACAATGTTCTACCTGGTACAGTTACAGGCAGTAAGTAGCCAAGTTGAACTTAACTATAGGACTGCACGGGACAGGTAGAAGATATGGGGGCATACCCTAGCAAATTAAAATGAGTTGATTGAGAACCGATATTCATAGCATGGACTTACGCAGTGTCAGATCTAGGCTACAGAGGGAGTAGGCCTGGTAATTACGCAGTGTCAGATCTAGGCTACAGAGGGCCTAAGCCTGGTAATTACGCAGTGTCAGATCTAGGCTACAGAGGGCCTAGGCCTGGTAATTACGCAGTGTCAGATCTAGGCTACAGAGGGCCTAGGCCTGGTAATTACGCAGTGTCAGATCTAGGCTACAGAGGGCCTAAGCCTGGTAATTACGCAGTGTCAGATCTAGGCTACAGAGGGCCTAGGCCTGGTAATTACGCAGTGTCAGATCTAGGCTACAGAGGGCCCAAGCCTGGTAATTACGCAGTGTCAGATCTAGGCTACAGAGGGCCCAAGCCTGGTAATTACGCAGTGTCAGATCTAGGCTACAGAGAGCCCAAGCCTGATAACCAATAAAGGGCCTACCAAAAAGTACCACCTGTGAATTATATTATCCTACCACATCTCACACAGAGGGCGTCGGTCGGTTTCCACAAGATGGAAACGGTTGTGGTTTTTTTTTCCGATTTCTTGCGTGAAACATTATGGAACATTCGTATCAACGTGGGGGTCGATGTATGCAGGGCAATAAGGTTAAATCCTTTTTAACTTAATGATGAATCAGAACTGAGTCATACATGGAGTTTGTACAAATATAAATGAAATATATGAAACCGTTTATGACGAATGTCCAAAGTAGTCCGTTTTATTTTTTACGTGAGACGAAGAATTGTAATTAGAAAAGTGCGTACGCTCATAATACGTTTCTTCTGTGAGGAGTTAACAATATGGGAACCACTGTCAGTATATATATATATATATATATATATAT
>JAGDYQ010000199.1:42550-55773 GCA_021962125.1 Bulinus truncatus | reverse complement strand
ATGCTTCGTTCAGTTACGTATTACTCAAGAAAAACTGCTGGGCGCATTCGTTTATATAATGAGTGAAATAAAATAATAAAATGGCGAATCGCTTGATAAAAAAAACTGAGGTGATAAAGGGAAGAAATAAACTGCAGACCAGATTGTATTCTGTCACGCCTATCCTTAATTCTAGCCATAGATTGTCCACCAAGAGATATGTTATATGATACTGTGATAAACTTTTGTTTAGAACGGTTAATTTGTAATATGTTACACTTTTTGTTTAGTGTACAGGCTACTGTGTTTAATTATTTATATTTACAGGGGATAATGTATGTATTTGCTGGGTTTTACATGCTGCAGTCATTCTTCATATTTCTATTCTAGGTTTATCACTTGCAATCACGTGTGTTCAATGATCAATATTTCATTTTAATATTTTAAATGAAAAGGATGCGCAGGAGCGATCTAAGCAATAATAGGGGACCCAGGGCGTGTGTCACTTTCAGGGCCATTGGCTGAGTGTCACTTTCAGGGCCATTGGCTGAGTGTCACTTTCAGGGCCATTGGCTGAGTGTCACTTTCAGGGCCTTAGGCGAGTGTCAATTTCAGGGCCTAGGGCATAAGTCACTTTCAGATCCCAGGGCATGTGTCAATTTCAGGGCCCAGGGCATGTGTCAATTTCAGGGCCCAGGGCATGTGTCACTTTCAGGGTCCAGGGCATGTGTCACTTTCAGGGCCCAGGGCATGTGTCAATTTCAGGACCTAGGGCATGTGTCCATTTCAGGGCCTAGGGCATGTGTCCATTTCAGGGCCTAGGGAGAGTGAAAAATGCGGAGTCAGGAATAAAGTTTTTAGCTTGTTACAGTCAGAAAAAAAAATCTCTCACTGCGGGACTCACTTCAGGAGCGGGGCCTGTCACAATTGTTACCTCCCCCCGCCCCGCCAATAGCCCAGAGCTGCTACTGAGCTACATGAATTGAAAAATGAATTTGGTGAGTCAGTGTTGGTCAAATGCAGTAACTCGCTGAGTTTAGCGCTGCCCTCAGTGAGCTCGTGTTATTTATATATTTATATTTATATATTTGTATATTTGTATGTTTATATATTTATATATATATATTTGTATATTTATATATATTTGTATGTTTATATATATATATATATATATATATATATATATGTATATGAATATATTTGTATATTTGTATGTTTATATATTTATATATATTTGTATATTTATATATATTTGTATGTTTATATATTTATATATATATATATTTGTATATTAATATATTTGTATATTTGTATATTTATATATTTGTATATTTGTATGTTTATATATTTGTATGTTTATATATTTGTATATTTGTATATTTATATATTTGTATATTTGTATGTTTATATATTTGTACATTTGTATGTTTATATATTTATATATATATAAATATTTTTATATATATTTGTATGTTTATATATTTGTATATTTGTATGTGTATATATTTGTATATTTGTATGTTTATATATTTGTATATTTGTATGTTTATATATTTGTATATTTGTTTGTTTATATATTTGTATATTTGTTTGTTTATATATTTGTATATTTGTATATTTATATATTTGTATATTTATATATTTGTATATTTATATATTTGTATATTTGTATATTTATATATTTGTATATTTGTATATTTATATATTTGTATATTTGTATGTTTATATATTTGTATATTTGTATGTTTATATATTTATCTATATTTGTATATTTTTATATTTGTATATTTGTATGTTTATATATTTATATATATATATATATATATATATATATATATATGTTTATTTATATATTTGTATATTTGTATGTTTATATATTTATATATATATTTATATATTTGTACATTTGTATGTTTATATATTTAAATATATATGTATATTTATATATTTGTATATTTGTATGTTTATATATTTATATACATTTATATATTTGTATGTTTATATATTTATATATATTTTTATATTAATATAATTGTATATTTGTATGTTTATATGTTTACATATCTTTGCAATAAGGACATTGATTTCATTGTCCTAGATCTTGTTAAATCTTCCGTAGCCCCACTGTGTCGTAAAGAGGTGGGTCCATTGGTTGGTGGACCACATTAAGATTTCTGATGTGAAAAGAAATAAAGATGTTGTTTTGTTTTCCCTCAAGGTGGAGTGGACATAAAAATTAATTCATAGAAATAATAGAATATTTGTAAAAAACATTTTTAAAAATGTTTCGCAGTTATCAAAATAAGATTAACAAAAAAAATGCATTAAAAAAGCAAAAGGAAAACAATACAAACAACTCAATGTGTCATACAGATAGTTACTCAAATTATTATAATTACTAAAATATAACAGTGGGTGACAATCAAGGTTAATAATTCGTTGATTGCTACTTAGCTAATGTAAAGACGTACTTAGATCAGTTTATTGCCATCTCACAACGTACTTAGATCAGTTTATTGCCATCTCACAACGTACTTAGATCAGTTTATTGCTATCTCACAACTTTCTTAGATCAGTTTATTGCCACTGATCTGCTGATGTACTGATGTTCGGGTGTACTGATGTACTTGTGTACTGATGTACGCTAAACTGCGTACGTGTTTTGAAATGATAATCTCATGGTGAAATTTTTCCGTTATAAGTACCACTAAAAAGTACTTTTACTACCTAATTGTACAAAATGTGCCAACTTTTGAGGTTTTTTTTTCACTAAATTAGAACAGGTCCAATATTGAGTTACAAGATTTGAAGACACACACAGCCAAAGAAAGTGAAACCAATTAAAACATTATAAACAAAATATGGCTCGCCGGTAGCCACATTCGGCTACACCCTTGTACAGAAAACTAGAATGTAGCTCTAAATGACGTCATGTGCGGCAAACACATGAATTGTAATAAAATACGATAATTGTAAAATGATAATAAATATAAAAAAATGTATACCTTGTAAGATTTTCAATGAATAAAAAAATTACGATATACATCATATATATATATATATATATATATATATATGTGTGTGTGTGTGTGTGAAATTCTATAATAAATATCATGTCTAATTTATCTCTCTCTCTATATGTATATAAATATATATAAATATCTTATAATCTATATCTATCTATCTGTTTATTAGTCTAAAATAATAGACTACTTGAAGTTCTTGCTATTTCGTCTATCTGCGTGTCGTAATATCTATCTATTAATGAACCCATCCATCTATCTGTCCAACTATTCGCCCGTTTATTTATTCATTGATCATTCTATGTCCGACAACACGATTTGACAAAAGTCAAACAACATAAATACACAACTTAAAAAAAATCTACTCACTTGTTAACTGAAGTGAATGTCCGATATCAATAACACCACTTGTTGTATGCAGTAATGAAAAGTTTCCATGTAGGAAGAGTTCTCTTGCTAACCATGCAACATACACACACAGACATCTGCTTTAATAATAATAACAGCTCTGTGGCGATGATGGACTGAAAGCCACACAGTCATATGACATTAACTTTCATCCCAACTTGATTTAACGTTAGAGATACTTCAAAAAAAAAAAACAAAGGCCGAATCACGTGGTCGAACTGACACGGTTAACCCAACCCTCTTATGCCAGGCACCTGGCGATGTGAGGGAGGGAGAGTTAGGGGTGAGAGAGACGCAAGAGACAGAGAGAGAGAGAGAGAGAGAGAGAGAGAGAGAGAGAGAGAGAGAATAAGGCGCTGGTTTATCTTCTAGTAGTTGCTCACAAAGATTACCGATCTCCCACCATACCCACCCTTTTACTTAACAGCGACCACAACCACACGGAGAGAGAGAGAGGGGGGTGGGAGGGAGAGAGATGGGGAGAGAGCCTGGGAGACCTGACGAGCGGCAGACGATTAGATCGTGAGCAAGAAGTTTGATGTACTGACACGTCATGACAATGTCAAGGTCACCAAACAATTTGTTTTAGGTTATGTCCCCCCCCCCACCCCACCCCTCCCATCACGTTGACAGAGTTCCTGGTAAGGTCACGTTCAGCAAGGGGTCAAGGCCACTGTCAGTAAATGTCATTAGTCATTGTTTTTTTTTGTATTTTAACAGTACATCATGTCAGTGTTAGTGAACTATGGGTTTAGTCACACATGTACTTCTAGAATTTTCTGGGCTCAGTCAGAAAGGTATAAAGAGAGAAACAGAAGATGTGTATGTGCGCATGTGTATTTGTGTGTGTGTGTGTGTATGAGAGAGAGAGAGAGAGAGAGAGAGAGAGAAACAGCGAGAGAGACAGAGACAGAGAGAGACAGAGAGAGAGAGAGAGAGAAACAGCGAGAGAGAGGGGAGAGAGGCAGGAGAGAGAGAGAGAGAGAGAGAGAGAGAGAGAGATAGCGTTACAAAAGGATGTAAAGTAAAATAAGGTAAGAGGGTATTTGAAGTCAAAATGATGGACACACGAACTAAAAGTTTCGACTATGATGGACACACGAACTAAAAGTTTCGACTATGATGGACACACGAACTAAAAGTTTCGACTAGGATGGACACACGAACTAAAAGTTTCGACTAAGATGGACACACGAACTAAAAGTTTCGACTAAGATGGACACACGAACTAAAAGTTTCGACTAAGATGGACACACGAACTAAAAGTTTCGACTATGATGGACACACGAACTAAAAGTTTCGACTAAGATGGACACACGAACTAAAAGTTTCGACTAAGATGGATATGGAGGAAGAGGAGGGGAATGAACATTGAGGCCATAGATCAATAACACCATTACAACTCATTAAATGTAAGGACCAGACAGAAGATAAATAACACCATTACAACTCATTAAATGTAAGGACCAGACAGAAGATAAATAACACCATTACAACTCATTAAATGTAAGGACCAGACAGAAGATAAATAACACCATTACAACTCATTAAATGTAAGGACCAGACAGAAGATAAATAACACCATTACAACTCATTAAATGTAAGGACCAGACAGAAGATAAATAACACCATTACAACTCATTAAATGTAAGGACCAGACAGAAGATAAATAACACCATTACGGCTCATTAAATGTAAGGACCAGACAGAAGATAAATAACACATTTACAGCTCATTAAATGTAAGGACCAGACAGAAGATAAATAACACAATTACAGCTCATTAAATGTAAGGACCAGACAGAAGATAAATAACACAATTACAGCTCATTAAATGTAAGGACCAGACAGAAGATAAATAACACAATTACAGCTCATTAAATGTAAGGACCAGACAGAAGATAAATAGATGAAATTAAAACAAAAAAATTAATATATATATATATATATATATATATATATATATATATATAAAACGGTTCTTATTTTAGTCATTTTCTCATTTCGAATTTTCGTGTGTGGATAAAACTTTGAAATATTTTTTTGTATTCGTTTGTGCTATTTATAATCGAATATGATCATCGGGAGTAATCGTGTAATCGCAACACCACATGACTTTGAATATTTTTAGTGATCTATAAAGTAGAAGGGGGTGCATTCCGAAGTATTTAAAATAAAGATATAAATACTACCATATGGAGAACATTTTGAGCTTTTATTAAGCTTCGTTCAAGTATGTATCAGTCAATACTACCTATGATCAAAATGAAATGCGCTTACTGTTGAGGGTCACTGGTTCGATGTTCGATGAGGACCAATGGATATTTCAGGTCATGGCTTAAGTCCCCGCTTTATCTCCAGTGGTGCCTCCATGACGACTGCACCATCGACTATAGTGGGGATGAAAGAAGGGCACTGCAAAAAAGCCGTCCTATTAGCGATCGATAGGATCAAGATTTCATCTCATACTTACAGGGGGACATCACTCACACATATTATTGGCCCTAGCAACCCCCCCCCCCCCATATTATACGCCAAGTTTACAACGGCATTTTGTTATGGCTGTTGGGACTGTGTAGTAAATTAAATGCAACAATGGCAGCCACATGAAGGCATTCGGTAAATGGGAAATTCCTTCACTTAAAGGGAGATGCGTAAACTGTTGGGGAAATCATACGAGTAAAGCGAAGAAATGCCAGCGATGAATCTGTTGAACACAAAACTCTGTAAAATTTACGCGAAAGCAAAAGAATGTGTCACCGAACTCCGTGTAGTGACAGACGTCCTATACAATCATTTAAATTAGATCACTTCGAAAAATTGAAGAAAGAAAAATCATAAATAAAACACCATAGTAAAATTAATTTTAGTACTCTGGAACAAGTCATTTGTATCTTATGGGAAAATTTCTGGAACCAGTCATTTGTATCTTATGTGAAAATTTCTGGAACCAGTCATTAGCATCTTATGGGAAAATTTCTGGAAAAGTTATTTGTATCTTATGGGAAAATTTCTGGAACCAGTCATTTGCATCTTATGAGAAAATTTCTGGAACCAGTCATTTGTATCTTATGGGAAAATTTCTGGAACCAGTCATTTGTATCTTATGGGAAAATTTCTGGAACCAGTCATTTGTATCTTATGGGAACATTTTAGGAACTAACTATGCTCGTTAGCCGAGTGTTGATTGTACAGTGTATACATTGCCGTGAATATTTAGTAAATAAAAGAAAAGTTCTCCATATTTTTTGCTTTAAAGTCTTTAAAGTTAACCAACTCTCAAATTACCAAATCTAATGTAAAACTACCAAAACAAATGTAAAATTACCAAAACAAATGTAAAATTACCAAAACAAATGCAAAATTATTAAAACAAATGTAAAATTACCAAAACAAATGTAAAATTATTAAAACAAATGTACTCTGTGGTTACGCTGCTGCTTGATAATAACTGGCAAAAAAAATCCCAGAAAATAATGAGAAAAAAAAATCTGGAATGTGCTTTAAATCCGGTCATTAAGCAGATCAGAGCTACTCGTCTCTAATTGTAAATTGTTCTATCAGGATAAAAGTCAACAGCGTCGAATTAAAATTCTTGAGATGGGAGGGGGGACGGGGGGGGGGGCTCCAATACCAGCCCTGCAGGTTACCTGTTGATTTCTTGTCTGAAGTCACTAATGAGATGAAGATCAAAGAAAATGGCGGAAGGAAACCATAAATAACACTTTCTCTTTTTTTTGTTTCTCTTGAGGGGACTGGTGGTCGTGCGGCGTAGAGTGTTTGACTGTCGACTGGAGTGTCCCGAGTTTGATCCTCAGTGAGAACCTTGGGATTTTTTTTTCAGGTCCTGGTGAAAGTCCTCAAGTCCACCTGACTTTAAGTTGGGGGAGTAAAGGCGGCTGGGCGCTGTGCTAACCACACAATCACTTCATATGCCCGAGGTTACTGAAATGGATGAATTTTACACTTCATCTGCCCTCCAATGCCCCGCTAGGATTTAGGGAACTTTACTTTTACTCTCCAGGGCAGGGCCATTTTTTTATAGGTACGTAGGCCAGTAGCGTGCGGGGGGCCGGGCTCCCTTCTGCGTTTTGTCTGGCCCCCTCTGCTTATTTGTTCTACTTAGTAAAATGTATTACCTGCCCCTCCCCCCTGCTATTGCCTGGCCCCTGCTGTAGAATACCTGGCCCCTGCTGTAGAATGCCTGGCCCCTGCTGTAGAATGCCTGGCCCCTGCTGTAGAATGCCTGGCCCCTGCTGTAGAATGCCTGGCCCCTGCTGTAGAATACCTGGCCCCTGCTGTAGAATGCCTGGCCCCTGCTGTAGAATGCCTGGCCCCTGATGTAAAATTTTCACGCTACGGGGCTGTTGGTAGGTCCCTTTCATGAACTATTTCTATCAATGCACTAGTTTAGGGCTTCAGACAACTTGAGGATGGCTGTGATTGAAGACTCTCATTTAGCCATGTCGTAATTCTTGTTAACTTCAGGCGTGTAGCCATAATACTTCACAGTTGGAGAACACCTGGATTATAAAGGTTAGTAGGTCAATAACTACTCTAAAACAACCTACAACAAACAACAGAAGGAGACAGACAATTCATCCATAGTTGACATTTTCCCCAGGTAGGGGAAGTCACCGATGTTCAGCAACAATGAGTGGTTAGTCTTTTCCTGCCTTATCGAACCGCGCAAGCTCCTTGTATCTTCTATTATAACATCCTGACGTATGCAGCAGAGGTGTGCGGATCTTGAAATTTAGCGTCCGCGTCCGTCCGCGGATTTGTATCAATGATCCGCGTCCGCGTTCGCGTCCGCAGAATCTTACAACATTGGTCCGCAGTCAGTCCGCGCGTCCGCATTGCTGAAATTTAGCTGTTTAAATGACTTGAATTTTTTTATGGTAACGCTAAAGAAGATCCGCGTCAGTCCGCGAGTCCGCAACTTAACCATACGAAGCGTCCGCTGTCAGTCCGCGGATTCGGAAAAGTCTGCGGATCTGCGTCCGCAAGCGGACGCGTCCGCTGTCCGCTCATCTCTGGTATGCAGTAGTTCAGTAATTAGTTTTTTTGTTTACCCTCCAAGACTAGACGTGATGCTGAATGGTTAGCGACAATCTACGGTGACATTTATCCCGTGACAGAATGAAATATGTTTTCTTAAAAAAAGATTAACGAATATTTAAGTTCATCAACAAACAAAACATCCCCAAGAAAAACATTAAAAAAAAAAAGCCAAATAATACATAACCGTGAACAAAAATTTATTTTAAAAAATTCGTAAAATAAAACCCATATAAGCACGCCGTTTGAATAAAAATCAAGCCAATTAGAAATAGATCGAAAAAAAAAATCAATAATAGATACAAAAATAGACACTTTTCTACACTTTGTAACTATCAATGTAACTATCAATGTAACTATCAATGTGACTATCAATGTGACTATCAATGTAACTATCAATGTGACTATCAATGTAACTATCAATGTAACTATCTATGTAACTATCAATGTGACTATCAATGTAACTATCAATGTGACTATCAATGTAACTATCAATGTAACTATCAATGTAACTATCAATGTAACTATCAATGTGACTATCAATGTGACTATCGATGTAACTATCAATGTAACTATCAATGTAACTATCAATGTAACTATCAATGTGACTATCAATGTAACTATCAATGTAACTATCAATGTGACTATCAATATGACTATCAATGTGACTATCAATGTAACTATCAATGTAACTATCAATGTAACTATCAATGTGACTATCAATGTAACTATCAATGTAACTATCAATGTGTACATCTCAATGCATTCATTGTTTACTTTCAATGACACTTCTTAGTTGAAACTATATACCGAGTTTAGTCAAAGTATAACTTACGAGGCTGATTTGTATAGGGCAGAAAACATACATAGATACATACATAGATACATACATAGATACATACATAGATACATACATAGATACATACATAGATACATACATAGATAAATACATAGATACATAAATTGATACTTACATAGATACATACACAGATACATACATAGATACATACATAGATACATACATTGATACTTACATAGATACATACATAGATAAATACATAGATACATACATAGATACATACATAGATACATAGATACACACCTAGATACATACATAGATACATACATACATATATACATACATTGATACATACATATATACAATGTAACTATCAATGTGAATATCAATGTAACTATCAATTTAACTATCAATGTAACTATCAATGTAACTATCAATGTAACTATCAATGTAACTATCAATGTGACTATCAATGTAACTATCAATGTGACTATCAATGTAACTATCAATGTGACTATCAATGTGACTATCAATGTAACTATCAATGTGATTATCAATGTAACTATCAATGTGACTATCAATGTAACTATCAATGTAACTATCAATGTAACTATCTATGTGACTATCAATGTAATATCTATGTAACTATCAATGTAACTATCAATGTAACTATCAATGTGACTATCAATGTGTACATCTCAATGCATTCATTGTTTACTTTTAATAACATTTCTTAGTTGAAACTATATACCGAGTTTAGTCAAAGTATAACTTACGAGGCTGATTTGTATTGGGCAGAAAACATACATAGATACATACATAGATACATACATTGATACATACATAGATACATACATAGATACATACATTGATACATACATAGATACATACATAGATACATACATAGATACATACATAGATACATACATAGATACATACATAGATACATACATAGATAAATACATAGATAACTACATAGATACATACATTGATACTTACATAGATACATACATAGATACATACATAAATACATAGATACACACCTAGATACATACATAGATAAATACATTGATACATACATTGATACTTACATAGATACATACATAGATACATACATAGATACATACATTGATACTTACATAGATACATACATTGATACTTACATAGATACATACTTTAGATACATACATAGATATATACATAGATACATAGATACACACCTAGATACATACATAGATACATACATACATATATACATACATTGATACATACATATATACATACATTGATACATACAGTTGCATTAAGTCCTATTATTGTAGTGGTACTTACTTATGACCAACATATTATAATGAATGAATGAATTATCATGGATGCATAAAGAAGACGTAAAAATTGGGGCTGCAGAATCTGACTTGATACAACTGTTGACCTATTACGTCTCACAACTCACTCATGCAACATTTATACAAATACAGTAACTATTCAAAATATGTCACGATTTGCATGGATACTTTTTTTGTACATTTTTATCGGTAAAAACGAATTTTAAGAAAATGCTTGAAACATGGTGGAGCTGGTAATGCAGTCTAATGGGTGGAACAAAGGGCTGATGTGATATTGTAGTCTAATGGCTGGAACACGGGGCCGAGGTGGTATTGTAGTCTAATGGCTGGAACATAGGGCCGGGCTGGTATTGTAGTCTAATGGGTGGAGCATAGTACCGAGCTGGTATTGTAGTCTAATGGATGGAACATATGGCCGGGCTGGTATTGTAGCCTAATGGCTGGAACATAGGACCGATGTGGTATTGTAGTCTAATGGCTGGAGCAAAGGGCCCCACTGGTATTGTAGTCTAATGGCTGGAACAAAGGGGCGATGTGGTATTGTAGTCTAATGGCTGGAACATAGGACCGATGTGGTAATGTAGTCTAATGGCTGGAACATAGGACCGATGTGGTATTGTAGTCTATTGGCTGGAACATAGGGCCCAGCTGGTATTGTAGTCTAATGGCTGGAACAAAGGGGCATGTGGTATTGTAGTCTATGGCTGGAACATAGGGCCGAGCTAGTATTGTAGTCTAATGGGTGGAGCATAGAACCGAGCTGGTATTGTAGTCTAATGGATGGAACAAATGGCCGGGCTGGTATTGTAGTCTAATGGCTGGAACATAGGGCCGAGCTGGTATTGTAGTCTAATGGCTGGAGCATAGGACCGAGCTTTAATTTTTATATTTTAATTTTTTTATAATTTTTGGGTTAATTTTTTTTTGTAATTGTTAAATCCTTGGAGTTATTTTGAGTGTTCTGAGTACTTGCATATTCATGCTCAGTGTATTATATCGTATTGTGTATTGGAGGTTATTGTTCCCTCGATGGATTATTTTTGTGATGGTGGTGTGTTGTTTATTGCAGCCACATCGGTATAGGGTACCTGGGGGGTATTTTTTTCTTCTCGATGATGTTAATGATTGTATTTGTTTACGCTATTTATAAGTCGGGTGTATCGTTGCCAAAAAACAAAAAAAAACAATTATCATTGTTCCTGTATAGGTGGAGAGGGTATGTCACAGATGACAGCGCACCACGTGGATGTGATATGCAACGGAAGGGAGTAAATATTGTGACGCACGGACGGTTCTTTTTTTAAAAAGGAATAGAGTGTTTTTATAACCCTTATTATTATTCGTATCATTTTATATTCATATCGTAATAACTGCTATAATTTACTTTGCTGCTTCAGACCTCCCGTTGTGATAATATTTATACAATTCCGTCAATACGGACGCGATACATTATCAAGAGATTCGAAATAGCATCATCACACAGTCTACTAAGGGTAAGCGGAGGGAGGGGGAGATCGAGCCCTCACTTCATGCAGGTCACTTGCCCTAGTCAAGTGTGAAATCGTGCTGGTAACGAAATGATAAGACATAGGTCGCATGGATGCATAAAAAGTCGTGCTCAGGAGTTGGCGGTGACACAGTCTCTCACACATCAATCACACCGGCAAGATTCAGGTGGGTGAGTACATTTGTTATGTTAATCAGTTGGTAGACTGACTATAGTAAGAAACTCTTTCGTAACTTTTTTTTTTACACAATGTTCTACCTGGTACAGTTACAGACAGTAAGTAGCCAAGTTGAACTTAACTATAGGACTACACGGGACAGGTAGAAGATATGGGGACATACCCTAGCAAATTAAAATGAGTTGGTTGAGAACGGATATTCATAGCATGGACTTACGCAGTGTCAGTTCTAGGCTACAGAGGGCCCAGGCCTGGTAATTACGCAGTGTCAGATCTAGGCTACAGATGGCCCAAGCCTGGTAACCAATAAAGGGCCTACCAAAAAGTACCGCCTGTGATATATATTATTCAACCACATCTCACACAGCGGGCATCGGTCGGTTTCCACAAGATGGAAACGGTTTTTTTTTTTCCGATTTCTTGCGTGAAACATTATGGAACATTCGTATCAACGAGGGGTCGATTTTTTGCAGGGCAATAAGGTTAAAGCCTTTTTAACTTAATGATGAATCAGAACTGAGTCATACATGGAGTTTGTACAAATTATAAATGAAATCTATGAAAACGTTTATGACAAATGTCCAAAGTAATCAATTTTATTTTTTACGTGAGACGAAGAATTGTAATTAGAAAAAAGCGTACGCTCAAGAAACGTTTCTTCTGTGAGAAGTTAACAATATAGGAACCACTGTCAGTATATATATATATATATATATATATATATATATATATATATATATATATATACTAGTAAACAAAGGCCCGGTACCCGGACCGGCGAGTAGGCAAACAGTGGAGTTGAAAATGGTGATATATATATATATATATATATATATATATATATATATTTGAGCGCGTTTATAATCAGTCTATATACAAAAACTTAGCATATCTATGTACTTGAAGTGTCCCCAAAGGACATG
>JAGDYQ010000199.1:0-42050 GCA_021962125.1 Bulinus truncatus | reverse complement strand
GTGTAATAAATCAGACAACACAAATCACAAAAGAAGTTAACTCCAGTGGTAACATCAAACAATCATTTAATACTTGAACATGAACTGACATAAAGGTAGAATCAGGAGGAGTACAAAAGCAAACTGTAAATATGCATCCATCTACATAGATGCCCACAGCTAGACTAACTATAAAACAAAGCTTATGTGCTCCCAACTGTCGGTTAATATACGTCTATTTGTACCAAATGACGTATACACTAAAGCTCCCAATATTTACACTCAAGATGGCGGAATGACGCCATAGATACTGCAGTGGGCGGAGCCTAGCGAATTGCGTCATCAAACTTAGACTATATTATTTCTCCACATTTCTCCCCTCTACCTAAGCATGATGTAATCATGTAAAACCCAATACTAATACCGACAAAAAGGAAGCCACATGAAACAAAGTTCAATCATAGAACATATCCCAAATCATCATAACAACAAAATAAATTATACAATGATTCATCAAATCAATATTGCATGGAATTATAAATCAATACATGCAAACAATATAATAAATATCATCAATCATATATGTATAAACATATTGAATTCAATTAAAATTTCTCATCATTTTAATTTTTTTTTTCGTCACTGATATTCATTATTTTATTAGATATTTTTTTCTATGTGACTTGTTAATTTTTTTCTTTCATGTCACTTGTATATCTTTTCTATTATCTTTTTTTCAGGTGACTTTTTTTTTTTTCATGTCACTAGTTATTCTTCTTTTTTTTTTTCTCAAGTGACTTCTCTTTTTTTTTTTTTATCATAATCATCAATTATTATTAAATATCATTATGTCATCATATAAACATATACATGCAACATGTCATCATATAAACATATAATACATGTAACATAAACATTACGGTACACAAGATTTCTTACTGCCAGGACATAGGTTTGTTGAGAACTTAAGCTCATTTCAAATGCAACGTGATAACGTGTCAGCAATAACGTTCTCTTTACCAGGTATAGCTTGGACGATAAAATTAAAATCCTGCAGTAGGAGTGACCATCTGGCTACTTTATTATTCCCTAGCTTTTTTGGAATTTATAAATGCCAGCGGCGCATCGGTCAGTCCGAAGAATAAATTGGGCACCTAACAGATACCTTGCCAATTTTGTAATGCACCATGTGATGGCTAATCCCTCCCCTCTCTATTGTGGCATATCTTGTCTCTGGTGAGGTCAATTTACGACTGACATATAGCACTGGGTGTAACACACCATTGTGGCTCTGTAACAGGCCCCCCCCTATCGCAACGGCCGAGGCATCTGTGGCCAGAACGAATTGTTTACCTATGTCAGGTAACTTTAATATGGGCCCCTGAGCGAAGGCGGCTTTAATAATCTCCAGGGCCCGTTGACATTCATCAGACCAGATGATTTTGTTTGGCTCTCCCTTTTTAGTTAGATTAGCCAGAGGTTCCATTATATGAGCGAAATTCGGAATAAACTTCCGATAGAAATTGCATAAGCCCAAAAGACTGCGCACCTGTTTCTTTGATGACGGTTTTTCAATATTTAATATCTTTGACACTGACTCACCTATGGGTTTTATTATATTATTTCCCACTTTATGTCCTGAAGGAAAGTTACCCGTCAGTCCTATCTCTACCTTAGTCGGTCTCACGGTTAAATTATGTCTCTTTAAAACTGTAAAAATTTCTCTTAGACTCCTAACATGTCTATCCCAGTCCTCATGAAAAATACAAATGTCATCCAGGTAGCAAACAGTGTCTTGTCTATGGGAAAATAATTTGGCCATCATCCTATTGAAGGTGGCTGGTGCATTTACTAGCCCAAAACTCATGAAATTCCATTGGAACAACCCAAATGGAGTTATAAATGCAGTCAATGGTTTGGCTTCAGGGGTCAGTGGTATTTGCCAATACCCTCTTGCTAAATCCAGTTTAGAAAAATATTTAGCTCTGGCTAGCCTGGTCATTAACTCCTCAGGATTGGGCATGGGATACGAGTCCATAATGGTTATTTTATTTAACTGTCTATAGTCTACACACAGCCTGATGTCACCTGTCTTTTTCTTAACTAACACTATGGGAGCTGCATATGGTGACTCTGATGGTTCTATGACACCCTGTTTCTGTAACCCTTCTAATTCTTTCTTGATATAGTCGCGGTGATGTAATGAGAGGGTGTATGGTCTCAAACGGATAACCTTGTTTTCTGACAGCTTTATGTCATGTTGTATTATATCAGTTTTACCCGGTCTATCAGAAAAAATATCGGTAAAGTCACCCAAAAGTGTCTTAATACTAACCACTTTGTCATGAGTTAAGTTATTTAATGCTATATCCTCCCATGTTTCCTTGTTTCCAACCTCAGGTCCCTCACATGTCTGAATGTCAGCGTCAGGTACATCTTCCTCCCTTAACATGAAACAATTTTGAACCTGTCTCTCAGCGGTCTGAACTAATTCAATTGGTCTATTATAGTATACTTTCAACATGTTTATATGAAAGACCTTTAACCTATTTCTAATATTAATTTCATAATCCACGTCTGTCACCTTTCTAGTAACCTTAAAAGGTCCTTGCCACTTAATGAATAATCTATTGGTCTTGTCCGGTAATAAGACAAGTACATCTTCACCTGGCCTAATATGTCTGAGTTTCCTGTCCCTATTAACCCTCAATAACGTGCTTTTATTTTTGGTTAAAACGTTTGATCTAGCCACATCACAGGCCTTTATCAGTCTCTGTCTTGTATCAATCACTAGCTCATAGGCAGTTCTTACGTCAGGGGATAAATCTTTCCTTATCATTCAGTCCTTAAGTAGGGACAGTGGACCCCTTGGATTCGCACCGTACACCATTTCAAAAGATGAAAATCCTGTTGTTTCCTGTGGAATTTCCCTATACGCAAACAACACACAGGGTAACATGAGATCCCAGTCTCCCGGATTGTCATCAGACACTTTACTGATCATTTTTTTTATACTGCCGTTCAGTCGCTCACAAATTCCATTACTTTGGGGATGGTATGGCGATGTAAAGATTTGTTTGATCCCCAATACAGAGGTAAAATGGTTGGTTAATTCAGATACAAACTGAGTACCTCTGTCAGATAAAATAACATCTGGGAAGCCTGTCCTACAAAAAATGGTCATTAGTGCCTGTGCTATGTCCTCAGCCCTTATGAATTTAAGAGGCACCGCCTCTGGCCATCTGGAACATACATCCACCACCGTTAAGATAAAGCGATGCCCTCTATTGGACAGCACTGGCATAGGTCCAATTATATCAATAGCTAATTTTGTGAACGGTCTGTCAACTACATCGGTTGTTTGTAATGGGGCTTCCCCCCTGGTACATTTGGGCCCCTTTGATTGACACAGGTCACACGTCCTAACATATCTCTTTACGTCTCTGGTAACCCCGGGCCAAAAGAATTTTCCCAGGATCCTATACTTGGTTCTAGTAACCCCCCAAATGACCCGCTAAAGGTGAATCGTGGGCTGTCCTAAGAACTAATTTCCTATACTTCATTGGGACTATAAGTTGATTCACCGTTTTATTCATGTACTGTGTCTTTCTAACCCAAACACCTTTTTCTAACTGAATGATTTCCCTATCTCTAAATGATTTTTATCCCGGTTGATTAATTTTGATAATGACACGTCATTATGCTGTTCGGTAAAAAAGTTCTCTCCATCTATGGTGACCCTGTCAGACATCTCACCCACAGGAATGTCACTAGATTTAACATTGTCAGTCATGTGTGGATTAGGAAAGTTGACTACATTCTCTTCCCTTTGTATAATTTTTACTTCCTGAGTATTAATTAAGCAGTTATCTGTACTACTAATTGATGACTGATTATGGAGTTTTTCCTCCTTAGCCTGAGCCCTTGTCACAGCATTACAGTTTCTAGTAGGATCATTAAGTTTTTTCCATTTATCCAATTCCATGGGATCACACTCTATTACGCCCTCAATATTGCCCACTAAAACGTCATAAGTTGGTTTCTCGATGACTAATGCTTCAACTAGCCCTGTGTAAAATGGACTTCTAAGATTAATGGTGGCTGTGGGTAACTCATGTACCGTCCCATCAAATGACGCACATAGACCCATTCTTCCCGTGAATTCACTATCTTTCACCAATGATCTACGGACACATACGCACGTTGCCCCAGTGTCACGTAGCACCTTCACAGAGTACATCACCAACGAACCCAGGGTAAAAATGTAAACCATTACCTCCCCCCCTGAACTAACATTGCCTGTTGTACCCTATCTCTTTGTCTCTGTCTGGTCTTGTCCATGGTTCTGGTCTGTTGTCCTTTTTCTCCCCTGACTATTTCCCCGGGACCAAGTGCAGTTCCTAGCATAATGTCCCCTGGCGTTACACAGATAACATAAACTATCACTACCTCCATTTCCCCTTTTGCAGTCTCGCGATCTATGTCCGGCTCTCCCACAAGAGAAACATAATTTGTCCCCGTCATGTCGGTCACTGGATCTATTCCTGTTCCCAGGACTTAAGCTACGGCCACGGTTAGGATATGGTACAGCTTTAGCAAAGCACAGCACATCCTGGTTATGGTCTGGTTCTAACTTAGATATGGGTTTTTCTGGATGTGCAGACCTATACTTTCTCAATAAATCAGTGACATCTTCTAAAGTTTTTGGCCCTTTTTCTTTCAAGAATGCCACTAAATCTTTATGGCACACATTAATTGCCCTATCTACTAAAATCAGTTCCCTTAAATCATGGTACTCTTGTTTCGCCCCAGACACAGCCACCCATCTATCAAAAAACAAACTAAGGTTGGTGATAAATAAATTGGGGTCTTCCTCTCGTGATGGGCGAATATTATTAAATTTTTCCCTGTAACCATCACATGTGTTACCATAAATCTTCATTAATGATTCTTTCACAACATCATAATTTTTTTATTTCATTTTCATTTAGTTTTAAACATACATCCAGAGCTTTGCCTCTTATGAATCCTAAAATTGACGCGGCCCATGTATTCCTCGGCATACCCGCGCTAGTAGCTAGCATTTCAAACCTAGACAAGTATGTGTCCATACTGTCAGCGCCCTCTGTAAAATAAGGTAATTTAAGTGATGTGGTCACTCTATCACCTGCTCCGTTAACTCCGGGGTTAGCTGACTGTCTATTGTTCTCAGACTCTAAGCGCGCCCTTTCGTTCGCGATTTCTTCCTTTCTCATTTCCCGTTCTGCGGCTCTTTCTTCCCTCTCTCTCTGTTTTTCTTCCCTCTCTCTCTGTTTTTCTTCCATCTCTTTCTTTTCCTTTTCCTTTCTTTCTTCCCTCTCTCTCTGTTTTTCTTCCATCTCTTTCTTTTCCTTTTCCTTCACCTCACACTCCCTCACAGAAACCCAGGTCCGTAACTCCTGGCCTGTAAGGCCAAGTGCTTTACCAGCTTCAACAATATTTAATATTGATGACATGGCAGTAACCAAAACCAATTATAACTAATAAATGAAAATGTTTGATACTATATATCACACACAAAAAAATATTCTATAATGTCATCAACATACAAGTAATAACAAAATAAATACAATATTCCTTTAAAAAAAAAAACCAGCAAATTAAATGTTTTGGCTGCTCAGGGTGGACCCTATTTTAACCTCTACTGTATTAAATACAGAATTCCACCAAGAACAACAAACAAATAATTACACCAGATTTCAATATTCTAGTAATAAATATATATAAAAAATATGCCAACTTACATATAAAGAAATACACAAATAGTAAATTCTGTTCCTTGAGTTCGATGGTTGATCCTCGGTGATCCCGGTCCGCGATGTTCGATGTGGGGTTGACTAACACACGGGTTGATCCTTGGTGATCCCTGTCCGCGATGTTCGATGATCCTTGGTTGATCCTTGGTGATCCTATGGTGGGGTCCTCTGACGATGAGGAGGTGATTCCCAGCCACACGGTAACGTCGGCCCCGTCAGTATAAAGCAACTCTGGCCACTTTAAGCAGTAAAGTTGGCCACTTCAGCAACAGTAGGGTTGGCCTCTTCAGCAAACAGCAAGGTTGGCCTCTTCAGCAAACGGCAAGGTTGGCCTCTTCAGCAAACAGTAGGGTTGGCCTCTTCAGTAGCAGCAAGGTAGGCCTCTTCAGCAAACGGCTAGGTTGGCCACCTCAGCAAACAGTAACGTTGGCCACTTCAGCAACAATAGGGTTGGCCACTTCAGCAAACAGTAACGTCGGCCACTTCAGCAAACAATAGGGTTGGCCACTTCAGCAAACAGTAACGTTGGCCACTTCAGCAAACAATAGGGTTGGCCACTTCAGCAAACAGTAACGTTGGCCACTTCAGCAAACAATAGGGTTAGCCACTTCAGCAAACAGTAACGTTGGCCACTTCAGCAAACAATAGGGTTGGCCACTTCAGCAAACAGTAACGTTGGCCACTTCAGCAAACAATAGGGTTGGCCACTTCAGTAAACAGTAACGTTGGCCACTTCAGCAAACAATAGGGTTGGCCACTTCAGCAAACAGTTTTCACGGCGCGCACCCAGGGTGGTGGCCGCCACGTAATTCACCGATGAATACTTAACCGGTAATTACAACGAGTCTTAATGTACTCACTCCGCTGCTCCTGAATCCAGCTAAGTCAGTCAGTTCGACGTCGGAGGTGCCAAATATATGTTACGGATCCTTTTAATGATGATGCTTGTAGAGGGTGTAATAAATCAGACAACACAAATCACGAAGTTAACTCCATTGAAGTAACATCAAACAATCATTTAATACTTGAACATGAACTGACATAAAGGTAGAATCAGGAGGAGTACAAAAGCAAACTGTAAATATGCATCCATCTACGTAGATGCCCACAGCTAGACTACTATAAAACAAAGCATGTGCTCCCAACTGTCGGTTAATATACGTCATTTGTACCAAATGACGTATACACTAAAGCTCCCAATATATACACTCAAGATGGCGGAATGACGCCATAGATACTGCGGTGGGCGGAGCCTAGCGAATTGCGTCATCAAACTTAGACTATATTATTTCTCCACAATACGTACTGATACATAACAAGCAAATGCGCTAACACGTCCTGTGTCCAGGATGGAACAGGCTTAATTGCTTGTTTTTCTTTGACAACATTCTCTTGAAGTAAGTATAACTGTTCTACAGGCGTCATAATATGACGTTTGGTGTAAACATGTAAGACAGTTCACATTGTGCAGCTGAGCATTCATTCTTATTGATATCATTCTACTGATATTATTGATATCATTCTATTGAAATTATCGATATCATTCTACTGATATTATTAATATCATTCTATTGATATTATTGATATCATTCTATTGATATTATTGATATCATTCTACTGATATTATCGATATCATTCTATTGATATTATTGATATCATTCTATTGATATTATTGATATCATTCTATTGATATTATTGATATCATTCTATTGATATTATTAATATCATTCTATTGATATTATTGATATCATTCTATTGATATAATTGATATCATTCTACTGATATTATCGATATCATTCTATTGATATTATTGATATCATTCTATTGATATTATTGATATCATTCCACTGATATTATTGATATCATTCTATTGATATTATTGATATCATTCTACTGATATTATCGATATCATTCTATTGATATTATTGATATCATTCTATTGATATTATTGATATCATTCTATTGATATTATTGATATCATTCTATTGATATTATAAATATCATTCTATTGATATTATTGATATCATTCTATTGATATAATTGATATCATTCTACTGATATTATCGATATCATTCTATTGATATTATTGATATCATTCTATTGATATTATTGATATCATTCTACTGATATTATTGATATCATTCTATTGATATTATTGATATCATTCTACTGATATTATCGATATCATTCTATTGATATTATTGATATCATTCTATTGATATTATTGATATCATTCTATTGATATTATTGATATCATTCTATTGATATTATAAATATCATTCTATTGATATTATCGATATCATTCTATTGATATAATTGATATCATTCTACTGATATTATCGATATCATTCTATTGATATTATTGATATCATTCTATTGATATTATTGATATCATTCTACTGATATTATTGATATCATTCTATTGATATTATTGATATCATTCTACTGATATTATCGATATCATTCTATTGATATTATTGATATCATTCTACTGATATTATTGATATCATTCTACTGATATTAATGATATTATTCTAGTGCAGATGATATATGCCCCCGACACTTCTTCTCTTACAATAAAGTCTAAATCGTGTTGTTTGGCGTTATCTCCACTGTACCATACTTTATGGCCTCCTGTCTTTGTCCTCACTGTACCTGTCCACTGGGCCATCAATGTTTTATCGATAACGCTTTAATTCTCTTTTGAATGACTTTGTCGCCTTCTTACGGCGGCGTGTGTACAATATATGTGCCTATTGTGGTTCTCTTTTCTGCTGTAGAACAATGGTTGCATTCCAACGGATAACTATCAGATGTTATCGCTTCTGATCTCATGATCACTAGAGAATGACGTGGTTGCAGTGGCGTCACTATGCTTTTTGTCACTCGTTATGTAAAATTCAGGGTCTCACCCTCTCAGAACTTCCACCATGATCAATGGAACATATTTAGAATTTTCCTGCACTAGACCTTAGACACTTTACTTAAAAATACTTTATCGATAAAAACGATAGTAATACTGACTATTTCAGAAAGATGTGTATTACTTTCATTAAACTGAGTTTGTAAACTACGTCTACAATTTTATAAAACCACGTGACTACATGCGCCATTTTTTTTAGCGCGTTTGCAAAAAACTTTAAAATTGATCCGAGCAGCTATGAATTTTATTCACTCTCATGGTGGCACCCTGTGCTACTGCTCTTGTTTTTAACTATGATCGGTTATAAAACCTGACTATACCAAGTTCTTTCTGCAATGAAATTTCGAATTGTATATTTTGGTGTCACCCCTATGTTGGTATCACCTGAAGCCCCCCCCCCCCCCAGTGACGCAACTGAGTGGATAACCTTTTATTTATCTTACCTGAAAGTCCTTTCAGTGACTTGTATTGGCTTTATACGGGAATCTATACTTACTTTTTAAAAGTCTGTGGGTTTATTGAAACGTGGCCTCTTCTTCAAGTGTTTTCTTATTTAGTACATCCGGGTGTCAGATTTAACCTAGAAACTCCACTTTTGTAGTCTTATTACTTTTTTATTTTAATAATTAATTCATTTTTAAACTAGCGACGTGTGTCTTGCTGTTAGGTTAATGAATTATTGCAATTTCTTTAAATTATTACTAGAAGTGTTTTGGGATACCAGTTGCACTATCAACATTTTTTTTTCTTTACTTCGTCTGTACCGGCATTTGTTTACAGTGCCGCCATCTTGACACAGTTTTACAGTTTCAATAGCCAAAGTGATGAACAGATAATCAGTCCCGTAGCGTGAAAATTCTACCGCAGGGGCCAGGCCAATTGCAGGGGAAGGGGGGGCGGGGGGCAAGAAAAAATGTTACTAAGTAGAGCAAACAAGCAGAGGAGGCCAGACAAAGCGCATGGAGGGGTACGGGCCTGCAGATGATTAATTATTTTAATTATTTTATTTTGTATTATACTGAATGCATTGTTATTATTGAATTAGGTTGAAATAAAATTGATTGTGACACTTTTAATAAAATATTGATGTTATCAGAGGCGGTCAATTTTATACGGCCGTCATCTTAATATAAACACGTACTTATGGTATATTTGTTGATAAAACTATTACTTTTTTATAGTTGCTTGAACAGTCGATGTTGCCCTTAATTTAATGATTGAGGCCTATGTTTTAAAATATGAGTGAGAGCCTTTGTTTTAACATAATATGTACGATAAAGAAGCCTAATTTTATTTTCGTTCCCAATATTCTTCAGTATAGAGACACGGTGTTGACATGTCCTTGTATACTGGCGAGTGTATTGGAATCCTTAAAGCGGCAACTAGCCTTTTGAACCACTTCTGTGTCTCAGACTAATGAACGCACACAAAACATTGAGTGTCGGTTGAGAGGAATGTATTTGTGCGGGGCGGTATTGAAATAATTTCATTTAATTGTAACTACTTGAACATGAAGAGTTTTATTGACTTCTGTTTCTTCTACGTACTTTCGATGCTGCCAGCTAGAAAATATGATTCAAAAATATTTGAGTGCAAGACTAAAAAGCTGGCATGTTCGCTGACCATCAGAGACGTTCTATGGTGTATTGGAGCCCTAGACGGAACCAGCAAGAGATGCCATTGGGTTGTCTTGAAGATTAAGTATTTGTCAGCGCTCTGACCATAGATTCTCAAATATGAAAAATATAATTGACTATTTTCGACTCAGTGTGTTTATGTTTACATTACACAACTGAAGTATTTTGTAAAAAAAAATAATTAATCTTTATCGATGTACTTTCGTTGAGTTTGTACATTGTACATTGCTGATTTATATGGCAATCACAATTGTATACATTAAACAGTTTTTTTTATTACAAACTAGCGATTTGATTTTAAGTTGTTTTGTTACAAGTTTCTGTAAGGATGAGATCTTTATCTCTGAGATAAACAACTATTGGGGCGGTTTTTTTGATGAGCCCTTCTTTCCTTCCCACCATAGCCATGGTCAAGGATTCACCATGGGAGACAGATGTGAAATATGTTGTCGAACCCGCAACCCAGATCATCCAAGTAATGCTGTAGCGTGAAGATCCGATTCGCAAACAAAGCGTCAACCGGCCACCCAGCTACCCAACCACCCAGCTACCATTCCACCCAGCCACTCAGCTACTCAACCAACCAACTATCCAACCGCCCAGCTACCAAACCACACAGCTGTACAACCACCCAGCTACACAACCACACAGCTACCCAGCCATCCAGCTTCTCAACCACCCAGCTACCCAACCACCCAGCTACCTAACCACCCAGCTACCCAACCAACCAGCTACCCAAACACCCAGCTACCAAACCACCCAGCTACCCAACCACCCAGCTGCCCAACCACCCAGCTGCCCAACCACCCAGCTACCCAACCACCCAGCTAAGACCCTTAACATTTGAACGTGGCCCATCTAGTGAATCATAACTGTACACCACTGTACACTGTACAGCTTACCTTTTGTTTGCTTTTCGGCTCAATGTGTTGTTATAGGTGGTCTAACATAACTCGTCTGTCTCAAATGCGGCCCGGTGTAAGTAAAATGTTAGACACTTCTGTTATAGTAAGTGTCAATTATAATTATTCTTACATTTGGTTTATTAGAAATAAAGATAACATGTTGACTACACACTCTGAATATTTAGCAACGCTTGTCTTCTGCTAAGTTACTGAGATAATTATTGCACCTACTTTATTGTTATATATAGGGTTAATATAATAGTTCAAAAAGCCAGTCCTGCTCGGAATACTTATCTTTAGGCCTTATCAGTGCTGTAAGCTTTCGAAGACCTATTAGACAATGACTTGGCAGTTGAGGTGTGTGTGTGGGGGGGGGGGGGACTCTGGTTTTAGTTATATTGTCAGTAGTCCGTCAGAAGGAATAATTCACCGAGACATAAAATCATTAATTTTACTGTCAAAATTTCGAAAATCACATTCTTCTAACTGACACTTCTGTCAATGAAATAAATCTCATTATCACACTTTCCTGATCATTTAATAATTGGGTTATAGTCTAGCAGTCACTTTTTTTTTCTAATTTTCCTCCTAAGTATTTCACAATCACTCGCTTGACATCAATTTCTCACGACCTAACTTACAGAACAAATGTTATGTTCGATGTGAGTCTGTTAAACAAGTACCAAGATCATCTTGACTATACCTGTTAGTTTGTTTTGCAGTCAAAGTACACAGCGGTGTACCAAGAGGGTGCCGTAGGGTGCGACCCGTCCCGTGCACCACTTAGCCTGGGGTGCCTCATTGACTCAAACAATGTACAACATCCAGGGACTCACAGCTTGGTATTAAGTTGTGTATGTGGGGGTGCCACATTGACTCAAACAATGTACAACATCCAGGGACTCACAGCTTGGTATTAAGTTGTGTATGTGGGGTGCCACATTGACTCAAACAATTTACAACATCCAGGGACTCACAGCTTGGTATTAAGTTGTGTTTGTGGGGTGACACATTGACTCAAACAATGAAGAACATCCAGGGACTCACAGCTTGGTATTAAGTTGTGTATGTGGGGGTGACACATTGACTCAAACAATGTACAACATCCAGGGACTCACAGCTTGGTATTAAGTTGTGTATGTAGGGTGACACAATGGGTAACAAACAGCCCGGGTAGTGACGACCCAAGAAACGCCACTGACAGTCACAGGGTGTAACGCCACCAATACCTCACCATCACAGCGTGTTACGCCTTCACTGTTCAGGTATACGTCACTGTAATATACTTGATTTTCATGGCCAATTATCGGACACTAGACAGCAGGTGTTCTCAAACTTATTCGATTTGTGAACCCACTTTGATAGCTATGCTTGCGGAGCCGAACCAGAGCCGTGGAGCCGCTACTTTTTGCTGGAGCCAGAGCAGAAAAAATCTGGCGGCTCCACGGTTCCCAAATGTTTTTTTTTTTACAGCAGAATTTTTTTTAGCTTTAAAATTCCAAATGAGTTTGATTGTTTGCCTCCTACAATTTGAAATGTTGTCATGTTTTACGAACGCCACAACAGTAACAGCATTTAAATGATAGCGTGCACGCACATCACCACAAGAAATCTTTAATGGGGAATCGTTTTGTGTTCGTTTTAAATCTTGTTTACCCTCCGAAATTTGTTTAATGGCATGTTATTTTGTTATATATAAAGTTAAAACAGTTTTATTTCATAGAATAATTGTATCAATCATTTAAAAATATTTTTTTACTACGACGACAAATAGAACGCGTCATTCCGTATATTATTTGACCGCGAATTTGTAAGCAAAATGGTCGCTTTAGGTATTAAACAATTTTATTATAAACAGAATAGCTGAAATAGAGTAGATACATTTTTTATGCTGTGGCTATTCGGACCCGGGTCCCAATAAAGTCCGATTGTTATTCGGACCCGTGGCAGATATGCACTAAGCTTAGCTATATATAAACTATAGACGGAACCCGAAAAAAAAATAATACAGAGTCCGCTTAGTGGAACCCTAGCCACTGAGTAACGATTAAATCATACAATTCAAACAATTATCATAAAATAAACACAACAAGCAATTAAGCCTGTTCCATTCTGGACACAGGACGTGTTAGAGCATTTTCGTATTATGTATCAGTACGTATGCTATCTTTCAGTAAATATTTGTAAATTTTGTAAATATTTATAAATTCAATTGTGTAATGCATATATCTGAAAAAAGATATTAAAAAGACGTTTTCTTATATTTGAAAACAAAATTATTTTCTCTTAAATCTAACTACAAGTGGTTTGTAGTTACTGAAATAGGACTCATAATTGAAAACGTTCGAAATTATAGTCATTTAATCGTCCGAAAACTCCGTCAATTGTTGCATAGCTCTGATACTTTCAATTAAACTCAGAACACAAGCTTACTATTTCATTTGATGAGTTTCTTAATAAATCTTGAAGAAACTACGTGCTGCAGTATTTTGCACCAAATGAATGGGTTATTGAACGTACAAGGTATATATAATATATAAGCCCCTTAGGAGCCCTGAAGCCCGGCCCTCAGAGGTCCTGTCGCGAAATGAACTTTTGATGTACACATGGCAGGCCAAGACCTACAAAATGATATATACATCATGGGTCTAGGACTTATAGTTGCTGAGAATGGGCGCTCCTTTATTAATATAGCTTATGTAGTAAAAAACGGTACTAAGCCCCCTTTTACGGCCCTCAGAGGTCAGATCGCGAAATGGAAAAAAGTCATTTCTTGGCATGCCAAGACCTACAAAATGATATATACATCATGGGTCTAGGACTTATAGTTGCTGAGAATGGGCGCTCCTTTATTAATATAGCTTATGTAGTAAAAAACGGTACTAAGCCCCCTTTTACGGCCCTCAGAGGTCAGATCGCGAAATGGAAAAAGTCATTTCTTGGCAGGCCAAGACCTACAAAATGATATATACATCATGGGTCTAGGACTTACGGTTGTTGAGATCTAGGGTGATGACAGACAGACAAAACGGGGACAATAGAGCATTTTTTTTCGAAAATGCTCTAAAAACAAAAATAAAGTCTATATATAGCTAAGCTAAGTGCATATTTGCCACGGGTCCGAATAACAATCAGACTTTATTGGGACGGGGCCCGAATAAAAATAGGGGTTTATTGGTACCCGGGTCCGAATAGTCACTTCGAATTTATTAATCTAAAATTTAAATACTGAAGTCTTTAAAATATTTTAAATAATGTATCTTTTTACTATTTGCTAATTTGATCATTGAAATAACTTTATATTACTTATGAAAATGGCAACTAGTGAAACCTCGGTCGAAAATAATGTTATGGTTCTGGATGCACTGAAATGGTTTGTTTTTAGTAAAACCGACAATGCTTATATTTTTCAAGTTCCTGACTTTGGGGGTGAACGCGGAATAATTTGCATAACATTTTCTCAGCGGCAAGTTGGCGTGGCGCAATTACAAAAATTTTTGTCTCGTCAGATACTATCATAATAGGGAGCCGGAGCCGAGACGGGAGCAGAAGCCGTCAAATTTGTGGGAGGCGGGGCCGTGCCGGAAAAAATATGGCGGCTCCGCAAGTCTGTTGATAACACTTTTGGTTTCGCGACGCTTCATAAACAAACCGTTTTGTTCACGGGACCCACCTGCAAAGAAAATGTACGATACCATTGTAGGGGTGACACCAAAATTAGCAATTCTAAATTTCATAGCAGAAAAAAATCGATAAAGTCGGTTTTATAACCAGTCATAGTTAAAAACATAAGCAGTAGCACAGGGTGGGACGGATGGCCGAGTGGTGTAGATACTCGACTGTCGTCCTGGGTTCGATCCTCGGTGAGGCCCATGGAATTTTTCCAGGTGAAATTAGGTGCAAGGTCGTCCCACAAGTCCACCCAGCTTTAAATGGGTACCTGACTTAAGTTGGGGAAGTAAAGGCGGCTGGGCGTTGTGCTAACCACACAATCCCTTCATATGCCGAGGTTATAGAAACAGATGAATTCTACACTTCATCTGCCCCGAAGGCCCGTTAGGGCTAAGAAGGGAACTTTTTTTTTTTGCAGTAGCACAGGGTGCCACCATGCACAGCAGTAGCCAGGCTTTTCCATGGGAATGGGATTCCCGCGGGAACCCCATGGGACGTTTCCCATGGGATGGGACGGGATGGTACAGCACACATTTGTATTTTCCATGTCCCATGGTACACGGCATGGGACAGAGTAGCCGCGGGGTCATAGCGACTTGATGTGCACCTGAGCTACCCCAAATTTGTTAATTTTTAAAGCTTTTAATACTTCTTTTCATTTAAATATGTATTGCGTAATCTGTTCTTTATCTTGTAGTGGGACACCGGATAGCAGATAATAAATAAATACACATAACCTCTAATCATATAAGATGGTTCTTTTGCATTTTGGTGCGTCACGCCCAAAGATGTATAAACAACTAGATGGAGCGCAAGCTATTAACACCAATACTACGGCATTATTTTAAGAGATGGGCGGAAATTACATATAAATTTGCCATGCGTAGCTGAAGCAATACGCATTTATGCAAAATCTGTGCTGACTGACCAGAGTAACTCACAAACAGAATAAGTGTGTCAGAAAGACACTAAATTGTTGTTTTACGGAATTTCGTATTAAGATTAAACTTTTTTATAAAATAGTATTGAATATTTACAATATCAAATTTATTAAATTATGTCGTTTTACATGTTTGTGTATGTAGTCCAATCCAGTAGACACTAAATTTAAACTTTCAGAAATTTCTTATTTTACAACATTTTTCTTAACTTCACTTCTTGTCTCTTTGTGTGTTTGTCCGCGGGATTTTGCAATCCAATTTCCGATAAGCTATAGCTCTGATACTTTCAATAAAACTCAGAACTCGATGACAATGCAATATTCTTACTATTTCATTATGATTTGATGAGTTTCTTAATAAATAAAATTAAATATGTATGGCGAATAGGTCACAGCCTTGTCTAAATCAAGGGAAACTACTGTTGTTATACTCTACTGCGCCTGAACACGTCTGTGATTAGACAAGTTCCAGAACAAACAAAAAAATTAACGGCCAAAATTGATTTTAAAAGCGAACGCAGCGCAATAAAAACAAATGTGTTGAAAAATTATTTAAAGTAAAAGAACTCAAAATTTATATTCTCTGTTTATAAACATGATACTCCAAAAAGTTTCACTACTTTCATTGATTTTCTGTGCATGAATACATGTGACGTCAGAGCTCTCCAGTACGTTCGAGCAGAAATATATATAGTTAAATCGGTTCTGTCTTACACCAACATTTTTTAACTCTTCGTATTAATTGAAAAAAAAAATATTTTAACGAAAAACGTTGGGCGCATGTTATACAACACTAGAATTAATTTTACATGCTCATATGCATT
The DNA here is from genome assembly GCA_021962125.1 of Bulinus truncatus. Taxonomy (NCBI): domain Eukaryota; kingdom Metazoa; phylum Mollusca; class Gastropoda; family Planorbidae; genus Bulinus; species Bulinus truncatus. The sequence goes on along the minus strand of JAGDYQ010000199.1, from coordinate 25,375 downwards.
TTGTTATATAGACTTAGTTCTAATAAATGATCTGTAATATCGTGATATTTCGAAAACCTTCTGTAATAATGCCTTTGGGATTTAATTGTTAACATTTGATGATTCTAATATTCAGACTGTAATACAAACATTCACATATTATATGAATCATGCGCCCAACGTTTTTCGTTTTTAAAAATCAGAAGCTCTTATAAAGTCTATTACTATTACCATGTTACCAATTTATTCAGAAATTATTTTCTGCTGTTTTTAGTACGCAAGAAAAACGTTGTTTTTTATAAAATATTTTTTTTATAATGCAATTTTTATTTATTTCAACGGCATTCCATAACGTTAATATTATCATGGGAATCATATGGGACGGGACAGACAAATTACCATGAGATAGGATGGGACAGAAAAATCTATCCCATGGACAAGCCAGGCAGTAGCACAGGGTGCCACCATGCAGAGCAGTAGCACATGGTGCCAACAAGCAGAGCACGTTTGGAGCTTAGGTAAATGAATACAGTTCAAAGCTGCTCGGATCAATCTAAAGTTTCTTTTAGCAAACGTCCTTAAGACAGGACGAATGAAGTCACGTGATTTCATGAAATTGGAGACGTAGTTTACTAACTCAGTTTAGTGAAAGTAATATACACCTTTCTGAAATACAGTCAGTAATACTATCGTTTTTATCTCTAAAGTATTTCAAAGTAAATTTTCTAGTGCAGGAAACATTTAAACATGTACCATTGCTCATGGTGGAAGTCATGAGAGGGGGGGGGGGGAACATTCTAAATTTTCGGCATCGGATGTCACCAAGCATAGTGACGTTACTGAAAGTGTCATTAATCAAAATATACAGATGTCCTCTTTACTTTGTAGATTTATAACAGAGGCGTACCTAGAGTGGGGGAGGGGTGGGGTCCAAATTTGAAAGTTCCCTTAGGGCCCCAGCTTGAGGGGGCTCATTTTTTTTACATTAAATTGTAATTACATTATCTCATGTCGTGATGTTGAACGTTAAACTGCAGGGGCACCCAAAGAGGCCAAGCCCCCGGGCCACCAAACCCCTAGTTTAGGCACAGTTTTATAAACATATATTTTGTACCATATAGAGAAATAGAGCTTTAAAATGGGTGTATGGTTTCTTGATCTTGTAATTATAGCTTTAAACTTTGTCTCGGGCTGAAAAGTCGTCCACGATCTACCAGTGAGTCACGACTCATACTGTGAGAACCACTGCTGTGCAGTATAGACACTGTGGACATGCACCTCTATACAGGTAAATGAATGGGAGTTTTACAGAGGCAAGTACCAGAGTGGACCACTTCTGTGGGGGAGGGGGGAGGGGGAGAGTGGAGGATTTGAATTGGTGAAAATAAAATTTTATTTACTTCACCTTGGAGAGTTCTATTGACATCACTTTCTTCTATGCAATTTAATTAGCTCGACATTCAGTCAATTTAATTAGCTCGACATTCAGTCAATTTGTGACAACAAAATCAACAACAAAGGTCCAGATGACTTCGACAGATAAATAAATAGACCAGCTGATGAACAACGGTTTGACAGGCAGATCGACATACACAAAGACGGGCAGATAACCATACAGATAGACAAACAGATCGACATACCCAAAGATGGGCAGATAACCATACAGATAGACAAACAGATAGACATGATGCTAGACAGGCAGAAAGACAGATAGACAAACAAATAGACAAACAGATAGACATGATGATAGACAGACAGAAAGACAGATAGACAAACAGATAGACAAACAGATAGACATGATGATAGACAAACAGAAAGACAGATAGACAGTCAGAAGTACAGGCAGATAAAATATTATTTGGTGTTAATAAACACACGTTGGTCAGAGACTGATCATAATGTTTGAACGTGTATTATAAATTAGTTATTTATGTTTTAAGACTTTCTAGACCTCTGATCAATTGATAGGGCATCGAAGGTTTAGATTTAATAGACCACTGATCAGTAGGGTGGAGCGAATTTTTTTTTTATTTTTTATTCTAATAGCTCAAAATGGTTGCCAAATGGTCTAAGTAGTTATGGCCTAAAATATCTTTTATGTAGTGTAACGTTTACCGGTGCCACCAAAGGCCTTCAAATTTTAAAGGATACAAGCTTTAAAGCATTATAACAATTTTCAATGAAATCAACATCTCAATAGTGATATTCGTAATGTTAATGTGCAAATATGAACTGCTGAACTAAATTATGTTTATGAATTAACAATTTAATAATTTACAATAAGTCAGGATCGTCGATCTTTCATAAGGCAGGAGACAAATAACGTGACAGGAAGATGGTCTTCCACAAGTGCCTGTCACCATCTTTGCACGACGGTTTTGTTTTAATGTCAAACCAAACAGGGTCATAAACCCTCACAATATAAGTTGAAAGTTCTTGTAGATCAAATGAATGAGACATCGTTACAATGTACAAACGAAGTATCCTGTTCGCCTTTGTCAACCAGAGAGCATGAACCAATTTGCTGGGATCGCGGCGAGCAAGATCATTGGAACACTACATAAAAGATATTTTAGACCATAACTACTTAGACCATTTAGTAACCATTTTGAGCTATTAGAATTAAAAAATTTAAAAAAAAAATTTTTTTCGCTCCACCCTACTGATCAGTTGAGAGGGCATCGAAGTTTTAGATTTAATAGACCACCGATCAGTTGAGAGGGCATCGAAGTTTTAGATTTAATAGACCACCGATCAGTTGAGAGGGCATGAAAGTCTACAGAACTGTAGTTTTTGAACTAAGGGCTCGTCCATCAAATAGTGTGAATTAAAAAATATGACAAAACTTCACAGATGTAGATTTATAGCCACTGAAGGGCCACAGAAGATTTTTTTTATTTGTTTGAAGAGCTGGACCAAGAGCAGACCAACGAGGTGTTTATAAAACTTTATATAAACTAACATGAAGTAAATGTAAATGTTATTGATGCAAATGAACGGAGGGTAAAGTACTGCTTGTCGTATCCAACCGCTTGATGCGCGAGTCGTTGATTGCCCATGTCTGGTCTAGAGACTGAAGATTGTTTTCAACATTTCTATTTCAGCACCCATCTAGCTCGACGCCCTGTGTTGCCGCACAAGAAGCACTACCCTTCATAAGCTACAGACTATCCGGCATAGTAATCAATATTATCAGCAATAAAATGGATGATTATAAATAGTTTTAGTACTAATGAAATATATACAAAAACAAACTTAAATATAATTACTGTTTATAAAAAGATGTTATTTTATTACTATATATTAGGCAGTTAATTATTATGTACAGATCTACGGCATTCGGCAGTATCGAGAATGTTCGAAGATCCTTTGGGTCTCCTGACCACGAAAATTAAGCCTTTACTCGCGGCAGTGATTGAATAAAGAGGACATTCCGAGACTATGGTATTACAGTTGGTGGTGGTGACGGATGTAATTGGAACACAACACCCTTCCAAACGGTCCCACTCAAACACACTGTCGTTGCCTGCCATTTCTGGCAGATGGGTTAGACACACTACACCCTCATCCTGTCTGTGGTGGCAGGGATAAACCCTTGCCTTGCAATTCTGGCCGATCAGCAGTACACACCGTGCTGGTTTGGCCAGTCTGGGCAGGTACTAAATTCCTTTTATTCTGTCATGCCGGTGGGCATCAATGGGCACCCACCCTGCCGATCCGTAGACATGGCAGAAAGGCATTAGCGCCGCCAATATAGCTGCTGTAGTTGGTACACAACCCCCTGTCACTGAAAAAACAAATCGTGGAAATCATTACTGAAAAGATTGACTTTTTTAAAGTACAAAACTCTACATACCCCTCTATCCCATGTCAATATCTGTCTCTATCCCATGTCAATATCTGTCTCTATCCCATGTCAATATCTGTCTCTATCCCATGTCAATATCTGTCTCTATACCATGTCAATATCTGTCTCTATCCCATGTCAATATCTGTCTCTATCCCATGTCAATATCTGTCTCTATCCCATGTCAATATCTGTCTCTATCCCATGTCAATATCTGTCTCTATCCCATGTCAATATCTGTCTCTATCCCATGTCAATATCTGTCAAACTTTACCCCTCTATCTCATGTCAATATCTGTCAAACTTTACCCCTCTATCCCATGTCAATATCTGTCAAACTTTACCCCTCTATCCCATGTCATTATCTGTCAAACTTTACCCCTCTATCCCATGTCAATATCTGTCAAACTTTACCCCTCTATCCCATGTCAATATCTGTCAAACTTTACCCCTCTATCCCATGTCAATATCTGTCAAACTTTACCCCTCTATCCCATGTCAATATCTGTCAAACTTTACCCCCCCCCCCCTTTAATTTTTGACTTAATTAATAGACGAGCCCTAACTAATTCGTAATTTGAAGACCATGATACTCAATTATTTTTTGCCAACATCTTTATTTTTCTTAGATGTAGGCTAAAATTAATTCCCTTGAATATGAAGCTGTTTTTGTTTAAAACTTATCTCTGCATATATATGTCCTGTCAATTGTAGATAAATGCATAATTAATATCAATTAGCCCAACTAACATTGGAAGACAACTCATTGATCAAACGTTACATAGGTACTACCTATGTCAAATATAGATCCATTCATCATGGGGAGATAATCTATGACAAAATGATCTGACTTGATGACAAACGAATGTTGAGTGAAGAATTAAACAAGGTGCCTATATGCTAGAATTGCACACCACATAGTTGACTGATGGGGTGAAGCTCTGAACTGTATCCTAAAACAATTTGTTGAAACAGATGCACCGACCTAAAAAAAAAATCCATGTCTAAGTGTGAGTTCAGGCAGGGTGAAATGTTTGACAAGTTTCTTTGTGTGTGTTTTTTATAGCCTGCTGTATCTATAGTCTACTATATGTATATCCTACTGTATCTATACCCTACTGTATCTATATCATACTCTATTTATATGCTACTATATCTATACCCTACTGTATCTATAGTCTACTGTATCTATACCCTACTTTAACTATAGTCTACTATATTTATATCCTACTATACTTAAATCCTACTGTATCTATTTCCTACTGTATCTATATCCTACTGTATCTATTTCCTACTGTATCTATAACCTACTATATCTATATCCTGCAATATTTATATGTTACTATATCTATATCCTACTGTATCTATAGTCTACTGTATCTATATCCTACTATATCTATATTCTGCACTATTTATATGCTACTATATCTATATCCTACTGTATCTATAGTCTACTGTATCTATTTCCTACTGTATCTATCGTCTACTATATCTATAGCGTACTGTATCTATAACCTACTGTATCTATAGTCTACTGTATCTATAGTCTACTGTATCTATAGTCTACTATATTCATAGCCGACTGTGTCTATATGGAAACGGGTTAGTGTCAACAGACCAGACGATCGTTGTTCGTGAGCATTCCAATTATGTTCAATACCCAGCAGATAAAACAACCGCGGACAAAATCCCCCACGGACAAAACCTCCAAGGACTAAACACCATCGGACTAAAACCCCACGGACAAAACCCCCACGGACTTTCCTCCCCCCCCCCCACCTGCGGACTAACCCCCTCCCCCACACACACACGGATTAACACCACCCCCCGTCCCCCTTCCGGACTAATCACAAAACCTGCACTCATGGCACCTCTGAGGCTGTACAAGGGATTACTTCCCACGTTCATCCCTTTACTTTGAATCAGATGTAGATCGACCATAGGATGTTGGATTGTAACTATACACACCTTATCAGTGACAATCCGTACTGCATAACTGAGTACAGAACCGAATTCTCATTAACCATTCTAGTCCTTTCCATCCGTCAGACCCAAATGATTGAAATGAACTTTACCCTTCAATCAAAGTTAAACAGTATAATGTTATTTTATTTTTGATGACGTAAGAGCGGGGATGAAAGAGTTGCTATTACAAATTGTGTGTAGCAATGTAACGAAGTTATTTTGGCGATGTAAGGGGGAGGTATTAATATGGTATTGATATCATAGACTTAGACCAGGAATGGTAAAAATACGGTCAAGTAAAACCAACTAATATAATAATAGCGGTTTGGGTTCTGCGTTAAATCGAAAGTGGAAAACAAGAATTCAAAATGGCTCTTTGCCCGCCTCTCGATTCGATAAATGTTTTTTTTTTTAAATCTACAGCTTTGAATAGTTTCTGCGGTTTTTAAATATGAAACCCAAAGGCCAAAATGTGAAATAACTCCATTTAAATACATGTATTGTATTGTATTTATTTATTTATTTATTTTTTGTATATCTACAACATATTACATCTTTACATTGTAATAGAATTATGCCAATATCGGATTTGTCCAAACCAAAAATAACCTAGCCTACCGATCAAGCCTAAGGGAATATAACTCTATGCAAAGGGGCCGTCCATAAAGTACGACACGCTCCAAAGGGGGGGGGGGGAAGGGGGTGTAAGAAAGTGTGACAGTTTGTGACAGGGGGGAGGGGGGGTCAGGCCAAGTGTGACGTCACATTTTTAAATATATTTTTTTAAATTTTATTTCTAATTTAAATTTTTATTTTTTTAGTAAAACTTAATAGTTTTAAAAATAATTTTCAAAAATTCTGTTAAATTAGTTTTATCTCAAAATAGCATGAAATGCATATCTTTTCAATGTGTTGTTCACAATTCCTCATGTTAGTTAGGAGTTCATATTTCAACATTTTACCTTTGAGATTCTTTCCTCCTCCAATCCCAATCAACCAAACAACTGATGCAAAGCCGCTTTATCATTTATCAACTAGGCACAGGGCATACGGACATTTCAAGGGCCTACGAAAGCCAGAACATAAAGTAAAAACAAGTTCCGAATGCCAGTAAAATTTAATAATTTGTGTATTAAAGTAACTATATATAACCGTGTGAGATGAGCACGTCAAGCTGCAGTGCTGTAGATCTGTAAATTACAGTATGTTTACTTTTCGGCTCTTTGTCTTAGCAAAGTCACATATGACATCCTCAAAAGTTTATTTAGATTTCAAATAGCAAAGAAGTGCGGGTGCATTCTTGAAAAATATAAAAAATGAAGATGGGGGAGGGCTTACGACTTTGAAAGTACCTAGGGCCTACGATGACCTTATAACGGCCCTGAACTGATGGACTCAGAGCTTCAGAAAGAGAGGATGCCGATGTTCATAAATTTCCTTCATCGTTTGTGGTACAAACTCTCAAATTTGATGACATTATGCCAAGATCAACAGGAGTTTTAAAAGTACAACATATGATCTTTATCGTTCATCTTTGCAGACCAGCTTACATGATCCAATTTGCAAAGTGTGTCACTTATACTTTGCCTCACAAACAATGTTGAAGAAACATATATGACAACACAGAGCTCGGGCGCAGGAGAATGTGCCAACCCAAAATTTTCCAGAATCAACTCAGATAAAACGCCTCCGTCCTTTGAGAATCGCTGCTAAAAGGCAAAGAGAACTCATGGCAATTATTGGCACATTAAGAGGATGATGAGTGGCTAGATGAGGAATATGTTGATATTTCTGCAATTATTCTTCGAGGAAACGATGATGGGGAAAGATTTACGTCAGTCGTAACTATGGATGAACACTTCACCATGGATGGATGATGTCTGGTGAATATTTTTTTAATTAAACATAATTCACAGGCCCAATATAAACATATTCAATATAGCACCTAAGCTGCTCACATAATTTGTCCTTTTTTAGTTGCATTGTTTTGTTTCCCTTGTTATTATTTAATCACTGGTTGAGGTCAAGTTTCGCTAATCTACTCTTATCCTGTGTCAATAGAATGCATAATCGGAAGATTATCTCAAAGTTGACCTCACCCATTGTAAATGAAAAGGTAGCAGATAAATGATGTTTATTATATAATTGTCAAGTCTAATTTACTGAATTGAATTGAATTTGCAATTTTTTTTTTTTAAATTCAATTCAGTTCTGTTTCAAAGAATAACTGTGACAACTGTTTTCAATTAGTTATTCTACTAGTTAAGTCATATAATAGTCTGATAGTTCTTTTAATATTTATATTTTAAGGCAGAGTAATAGTGAAGTGCGTTATAAGTTTTCGATTAAATTTTAATTAGTTGTTAATTAACATTTCAAAGTGTGACGTACTTTAGGGGGAGGGGGTGCCGAGATTTGTGACACTTTGTGACAGGGGGGAGGGGGGGCAAAATGGTCAAAAATAGCGTGACGTACTTTATGGACGGCCCCCAAAGGTTTTGCAGGGTTCAGCTAGTATAAAAAGAAAGCGGGTGTTGATTATGAAGTACTAGCTACTTAAAAAGATATAAAGTAATGGCAAGCGCAAAAAAAAAGTTTATTTCCATTTGCTTAGATTTTGCATTTGGTTTACGTAGCGGTTGGGTTTTTTACAGGGTTGGGTTTAGATTTTTGCATTCCTTGCCAGAGACTTAGAGCCTTTATGCCATAAATTAAAACTTTCTTTCATCTTCTCTTCTTGTTTCAATTTACCAACTGATGTGTACGCTGTTTAAGTGTTCATTCTTTGATGTTCCTGGATTATCTCTCTTGTCTGATTTGTGTGCTTCACCTTGTCATCTCAACCCTTTTATATCCAGTACAAAAAAAAAGTTGACATAGTCGCCTGGATTTCAGACTTATAGGAAACTACAAAATAATTGCTCGATATGAAGATTTGAAAGAGACATAGTGAAATAGCTATGGGATGATAATATTGGTTGTACAGACTGACATGGCTTTGGGTTGAAATTGGTTCTACAGACTGACATGGCTTTGGGTTGAAATAGGTTCTACGGACTGACATGGCTATGGATTGAAATTGGTTGTACAGACTGACATGGCAATGGATTGAAATTGGTTCTACAGACAGTGGCGTCACTATAGTTGGTGTCATCCGGTGCGGAAAATCAGGGTGTCACCCCCACCCCAAGACTTCCACCCTGAACAATGGAACTTATTTCGAATTTTCCTGCACAAGACCATAGCTAGTTGCCTGTAATTGTAATGTTTGTGAATTACTACCGATGATTTCAAAAGTTGATGAGTTTAAATTATACAAATTACACAATCTAATTTAACAGATTGAAAGCATTAAAACTGCAAATACCAGCAAAGTCAAATTATTTATATTTTGACAATAAACTTTATTTTAAATTTTCCTTTCATGGTCTTCAAAGCTGCTAATATGTCAATAACTCCATTAATATCTTTCACCGTATCACTTTCTATAGAAAACAGAGCAAGATAAAAAAAAAAATCCTTGACTGTCCCATTGTGGATGGCGGATAATTTTTTTTATCAGTTTCAGTTTTGAAAAACTCATTTTACATGAAGCTACAGACACACAGATAGTGATAAATAACACAGCCCAACAAAAAAAAAATTTTTGCGAGTTGCCAAGAATGTTTGAATGAATTTATAGCAATTCATGGGTGCTGATTTCAAAACTGCCACTGCTTTTGCTGAATTGGCTCTAGTTTCTGAGATATTGGACACCCTTGAAAATATGATTGTACCCTTTGTGTAAAACAAATGCAATAAGTTTGGTGTCTGTTGTTTAATTTACCTGTACCAAGTTATAACTTTGTTTAGTTTTTTCTCTTTTATAGCTGCTTTCTACAGACATCATGAGTTCATCACGAAGATGCTGCAAACATAATCCGAATGTATTCTGTTACATCTGTGGAGAATACATGATTGAAAAGCAAAGAAATATAATCGAATTTGTGCAGCAGACATATCTGGCTTATTTCGGTGAGAAACTGGGAGACCAAGACAAGTCTTGGGCTCCCCATAAGGTCTGCAAAAACTGTGTGGAGAGCCTACGGCAGTGGACAAATGATGAGAAGAAAAGTCTACGTTTCGGTGTACCAATGGTATGGCGAGAGCCGAAAGACCATTTTGGTGATTGCTATTTTTGTATTGTGAATGTTAAAGGCTTCAATCGCCACAAGAAATCTAAGTGAGATTATCCTGATCTTGAATCTGCAAGGAGACCAATTCCACATAGCAGTGAAGTTCCTATACCAGTGTTTAGTTGATTATGAGAGCTTTCACCATCAGACTCTGACGAGGGGCAAGATCTGGAGTTTTTGGCAGGTGAAAAAAGTGGAAGCGATTATGAAGGAAGTTCTTCAACACCTCAACCATTTAGTCAAGTAGAACTCAATGACCTGATACGATACCTAAATATGCCCAAGCAATAATCTGAGCTTTTAGCGTCCAGGCTCAATGAAAGAAATTTTCTCAAACAAGAATTTTTAAAATTTCTTATCGGAAAAGAGAAGAGTTTCTTCTTCCATATTCCAGCCAAGAGGAAGATCTTGTTTACTGTAATGACATCCTTGGATTTCTGCTCCAAATGGGACTACAAGACTACCATTCCGAAGACTGGCGTCTTTTTATAGACAGTTCCATCAGAAGCTTGAAATGTGTTCTGATACACAATGGTAACCGTTACGCATCTCTTCCTATTGCTCACTCAACAACACCTAAAGAAGAGTATGAGAATATCAAAACAGTATTGCAGAAAGTCTGTTATTATGAGCATCAGTGGTCAGTTTGTGTTGATCTAAAAATGGTAAACTTCTTGCTTGGGTAGCAGTCAGGATACACAAAATACCCGTGCTTCATGTGCCTTTGGGATAGCAGGGCAAGGCAAGATCATTGGATAAGAGTGACATGGCCTGCAAGGGAAACCATGACTGTAGGTAAAGAAAATATCATCAACAAGCCACTGGTTGACAAAATAAGATCATTCTCCCACCGCTTCATATCAAATTAGGTTTAATGAAACAATTTGTTAAGGCTTTGGGATTTTTGACGGTCCTCAGATTCGAAAACTCATCAACGATCAAAATTTTACAGATTTCACGGATCACCTTGAAGCTTCTTCATGGAACAGTTTTGTTTCAGTTGTCAGGAACTTCTTAGGTAATAACAAAGCAGAGAATTACGAAAAACTGGTACAAGATATGCTCGCTAACTTCAGAAACATTGGAGCAAATAAAAGCATCAAGGTACATTACCTGCACAGTCATTTAGACAAATTTTCAGGTAACCTTGGGGACTTCAGTGAGGAACAAGGCGAGAGGTTCCATCAGGATATGAGGGTGATGGAGGAGAGACATCAAGGAAGATGGGACATAATATGATGGCTGACTACTGTTGGAGCCTCCAGCGCAATAGCCCCAAAGACACACACAAAAGGAAGTCGAGCAAACAGCGATTTGCTAATGCATTACCATATACAATTAACATATTAATTAATTAATTTATTAGACATAATTAGTTTCTCTTTTAAAAGCTCATCTTCGGATATTTCATCATATAAAAATGAGAGCGTTCAACATCTGGTCAGCCATTATATCCTTGTAGGATCTCCTATAAATGATGTGCCAGGACTTTATAAACTCATCATGACTTACAGGTGATAGATAAGATACGGATGTCTTTATTGTACGTGTAGATTCAATTTTGTCCTCTTTAATCTCATTAGGTGATCTATTAACACTAAATCATATTCGAAAGCATCTCAACCATCTCAAGAATTGTATTCATTTACCTAAGCTCCAGACGCTTAGCATGTTGACACCCAGTGCTACTGCTCTGCATGGTGGCACTCTTGTGCGGCTCGCATCCCCTCTCCCGTATCTACAGACATGATATTGTTTCTACACAAATGATATTGTTTCTACAGACATGATATTGTTTCTACAGACATGATATTGTTTCTACAGACATTATATTGTTTCTACAGACATGATATTGTTTCTACAGACATGAAATTGTTTCTACACTAATGATATTGTTACTACAGACATGATATTGTTTCTACAGACATGATATTGTTTCTACAGACATGAAATTGTTTCTACAGACATGATATTGTTTCTACAGACATGATATTGTTTCTACAGACATAATATTGTTTCTACAAACATGATATTGTTTCTACAGACATGAAATTGTTTCTACCGACATGAAATTGTTTCTACAGACATGGTATTGTTTCTACAGACATGAAATTGTTTCTACAGACATGATATTGTTTCTACAGACATGATATTGTTTCTACAGACATGATATTGTTTCTACAGAAATGATATTGTTTCTACAGACATGATATTATCTACAGACATGAAATTGTTTCTACAGACATGATATTGTTTCTACAGAATTGATATTGTTTCTACAGACATGATATTGTTTCTACAGATATGATATTGTTTCTGCCCACATGATATTGTATCTACAGAAATGATATTGTCTCTACAGACATGAAATTGTTTATACAGACATGATATTGTTTCTACAGACATGATAATGTTTCTACAGACATTATATTGTTTCTACACATGATATTGTTTCTGCCGACATGATATTGTTTCTACAGACATGATATTGTTTCTACAGAAATGATATTGTTTCGACAGACATGATATTGTTTCTACACAAATGATATTGTTTCTACAGACATGATATTGTTTCTACAGACATGAAATTGTTTCTACAGACATGATATTGTTTCTGCCGACATGATATTGTTTCTACAGACATGATATTGTTTCTGCCGACATGATATTGCTTCTAAAGACATGGTTATTAGATAAAGATATTGGCTCTATTAACATTATATTTTATCTACAAATTTGATATTGGTTCTACAGACAGGGCAAGGGTATAAAAATAGTCGGTAAATATAGTTTTCAGTTAACTTTTTTATTCTAATAAATATTTAGGCTGATAAAACCAATGGAGTAGGAGGGGGCAAGAAAGAAAACCCCATGGATTTTAACAGATCTTTTAGGACGCAACCTCCCCCCCCCACCCACCCCCCAACCCCTCAAAAAAAATGAACATTTACGGCGGGAGGACCTGCCAACAACATCACCAAGTTGTGAGCGGCGGGAGGACCTGCCAACAACATCACCAAGTTGTGAGCGGCGGGAGGACCTGCCAACAACATCACCAAGTTGTGAGCGGCGGGAGGACCTGCCAACAACATCACCAAGTTGTGAGCGGCGGGAGGACCTGCCAACAACATCACCAAGTTGTGAGCGGCGGGAGGACCTGCCAACAACATCACCAAGTTGTGAGCGGCGGGAGGACCTGCCAACAACATCACCAAGTTGTGAGCGGCGGGAGGACCTGCCAACAACATCACCAAGTTGTGAGCGGCGGGAGGACCTGCCAACAACATCACCAAGTTGTGAGCGGCGGGAGGACCTGCCAACAACATCACCAAGTTGTGAGCGGCGGGAGGACCTGCCAACAACATCACCAAGTTGTGAGCGGCGGGAGGACCTGCCAACAACATCACCAAGTTGTGAGCGGCGGGAGGACCTGCCAACAACATCACCAAGTTGTGAGCGGCACCAAAAGTAACGGGTTGGTTTGTTTGTTTTCTTTGATTCTATTTGTTAAATTATCAATCTATTATCAATCTATTATCAATCTATTATCAATCTATTATCAATCTGTTATCAATCTGTTATAATCTATTATCAATCTATTATTAATCTGTTATCAATCTGTTATCAATTTTTGCGTACCAACATTTCTAATAATTGAAAAAAAAAATTGATAAATTTCAAAACTGTCATAGCCCTCATTTATAATGTGACCAAAATCACGTGGGATAGTTAGTTCATCGATCATCAGTACTTGTATGCTGTTTATGTTTAAATTAGAATCTATGTTTCATGAATCTGAAGAGTAGACCACATATCACTACCATATTTGTTTTTTTTTTTTTGTAATCCTTGAGGGGTGGGGCGTATAGGTAAGTCACGTGACAAATGGGTAGGGTGAACATTCATGACCAATCCTTCAGAATGGATTGACCCGGTGTTGGTATCTTACAGGCATGTTCAAAGATTGCTGCAACAATTACACTTGATCGCCCTGTGTACACGGTAAGTACACATTGGAGTACACACAGAGTACATAGAGCGACTCACGCAGGTGAAACGTGTGCTGTATGTCAATACTGACACACGTACCTCGGCACTCTATGTATGTGTGTGTGTGTGTGTTTGTCAGTGGGTAGGGGTCGCCACTGTGTGCATGTAGGTAAATATTAACGCTGTGATGATTGTCTTGGGTCTTCGTCATACGCCTGACCTAAACACATCCAGGATGTCAGACACATTGGAAGGGGGTGTGTTTCCTTATGTTGTTGTTCTATTTATAGAATGTATTTGAGCGGTGGCGTCACTAGATGGATGGAAGGCAGTCCGCCCAAATAAGCATTTGCTTGAACGCCAGCTAGGTGTGGCATTCGCCGGACTTGAGTAAAATGGGGCGGCCGTATCGGATTTTGCCCCTGGCGCCACTAACACTGTTTACGCCACTAGTTGTGATTACGTGCCTGTATGCGTGTTGTGAGAAGGAAGTGTTAGTTACATTTTTACTCCTTTTATCTCATTTATGGCTTATGCCTGTATTAAATATTAGGCCTGCTGATTCAGACAGTTTGCCAACTCCAGATCAAATACATAGTAAAGACCACTGAATTGGCGAGTTTTATTTTATACTGACCACTAAATTTTATGAGTTTGTTTTTTGAGTTTATTATCTTCAAATAAAAGTCATAATCAGAACTCATCTTTATTAATGTACTTAGCTAAAGCACATAATTCCTTGAGTACATTTTCAAGAATACAGTCGTACCTCGAGATACGAGTATAATTCGTTCCTTAACGTTGCTCGTATATCAATTGGCTCGTATCCCAAAGCAATTTTTCCAATTGAAATTAATTGAAATGACATTAATTCGTTCCATCCCCCAAAATGTTCACCCAGTTGTTTTTGTTACGTGTGTTTCTATGTATCTATCAATGACAAATATCGTTTATAAACATAATGCAAGAGAATGTCAAAAAAAAAAACAACTGTTTTTATTAAGTGTATTTACTTGGAAATTAGTCGACTTGATCTTACGGAAAATGCTGGCGGAGGTGTAGAGTAGAGGTGTTATACTCTTTTTCAATTCCATCTGTTTAAGCACAGTACATATACTTGAAGTACTACGCCCGTACTGCCTCTCCAAGTCTGCCACTCGCGCACCTTGCTCATGTTTTTCTATAATTTCACGCTTTAATTCAATAGATATTATCTTCTTCTGAGAACTGACCTTTCCATTCACTTTCTTCTTTGTGCCCTACAGATATTGTTTGATATGACCTAGTACAGCCTACGTAGTAGTACTAGTAGGCATCTGTCCATCTCGAAAGATGATGGTAGCGCTCAAGGTTAATCATCAGTCGTGTTTTTTGAGGGCAGAATCTGGAGTAGCTCAGCAGACCAATCCTGGATCGACAGACTCTACCGCAGTGACCACAATTGAAGCTGGATGTAGGGTTGAGGGCCTGTTTCTGCTGTGTAATCTTCCTTCTTTGTCTGTTTATTTCCAGCTGTTGGTTGCGTAGTTGTTCTCCATTTAGGATGCCGTTGTGAACGGCCTGTCGCCCCCCGCTCTGGTCGTCGGCGAGCTGTTCCCAATAGTCGAGGCTGATGCCGATCAATTTGAGGTCGCGTTTGCAAATATCCTTGAAGCGCAGTTGCGGGTGACCAACGGGGCGATGCCCAGTGGCCAGCTCGCCAAATAGGATGTCCTGTGGTATGCGACCATCTTGCATTCAATGCACATGACCCAGCCATCGTAGACGTCTTTGGCACAGAAGGAGATGTATGCTCAGTGAGCTGGCTTGTTTGAGTACGGCAGTGTTGGTGATTTTGTCCTGCCATCTGATCCGTGTTTTTTCACGTCCTGGTAAAAATTCTCTAATCCACACAGCTTTAAATGGGTACCTGACATATTTTGGGGAAGTAAATGCAACTGAGCAAACTAGCTACTGAAAGTAAATAAATTCATTATATATATATATATATATACATATATACATATATATATATATATATATATATATATATATATATATATACATCATATGTGTTTAGTTATGTGTTCAGGGTTGAAACAATCCACAAGTTTAATATATAGGAAAATAATGTACTGTAAGGGAAACAACCCAACCAATAATTTATTGTTAACAACTTTTGTTATATCGTCTCCCTTAAAAAAATATATAATGAGAAATACTTGGACATACGTGTATTTCATTTGAGATCACCAAATGTTGTCCTTTTAAGGTTCTGCATTTACTTTAATGAACAGATCCTAGGCATAACCGTGACCTTAATACAGCCCTGACTGCTTGCAGAACTCAGGTCACTGCTGACATTCTACACTAATCTACACTCATTATATCCATGTCTCATTACAGACAATTGACTTGGACACACGCACAATGGGTTTTTCCAGTTCGGCAGACGTAGCTATGACTCGTTTTGTGTTTGACTATGATCTCATCAGTCGTTTTGACTTTGACAACTCTCCCCTCCCCACACACACACTCCCCTAAGCCTTGACGGGAATTTTCTCTTTTTATAAGCGTTGTGTCAGCTAGATTTCCCCACTTCGGTTATTTCCGTAAAATGCGACTGTTGTTATATTACATGCAATTAGTTTTTGCTTAAATCAAATTGACATAAATGATATGTATCATACGAAACATGCTCATGCCTGGAAATATTGCAATTTTTATGCATTATGAACAGCATCTACATTTTAGCAATTTTATGAATATAAAAATGATACATCGGGTAATTCTTTTCGTCTTTAAAAACAAACGGGATTACCCTAAGATGATATCACTGACATTTCTACGATGATTAGAAAATTCTTTGTTTAAAAACTGATTTTTTTAAACTTCGTTAATTCATTAAAATATTGACAGAAATTATCACTTCAAACAATAAAAGAGCGTGAATGACCATGCATAGCCGAATGTTTTTAAGTCCTATACATTGTGTGCAAATAAGTTGTGTAATGAATGACGTAGTAAGTCTTGAATATGTATTTGCTGGGTTTATTTTTCATGCCATGAATTACAACATGCAAAGGTTGCTGCTGCATGAAACCCAATTTTTTTTTTTGGTAAAATATTTTAAAATGCACTATGATGCCCAAAATATTTATCAGCATTGTATCTTCACATTTATTTTTACATTTTAATATAATTCCATATTTCCCCTGTTAAAAACATCAAAAATATTACAGAACAAAATATCAGCTTCGGCAGTCTGACTGATGTCAATTGAAAGACTCATAATTTTACAGGGGCGTGTAGGCCTACACACTTGATACAATTTTCAGCGCTTTCACTAAACCAGAACACATCCCATATTGAGCCACAGAACACATCCCAAACTGAGCCACATAGCACATCCCAAATAGAGCCACAGAACACATCCCAAATAGAGCACAGAACACATCCCAAATAGCGCCACATAAACATCCCAAATAGGGCCACAGAACACATCCCAAACTGAGCCACAGAACACATCCCAAATAGAGTCACAGAACACAACCCAAATTGAGCCATATGATTAAAGGACACACACATCGCCAAACGCAAAGAAAGTGAAACTAAATAAAAATATTTTTTTTAAAAAGGATTACTCTTGTGAAAGGTCAAGGCCGAATTTCACGTGTATAGCTCAAGTATACATTTGATTTATCTGAAAAGTGGATTATTATATTATATATGCGGATTATTCAATTCTTGATATACATGTATAGCATGTACATATAATTGTGTAACATGTACATATGATTGTGTAACATGTATATATGATTATGTAACATATACATATGATTGTGTAACATGTACATATGATTGTGTAACGTGTACAAATGATTGAGTAACAATGAAAGTAGAAAAATTTCAGACGCTGAATGAAAGTCTTGCACGGTCAATATTCAGTAAATATTTTGACCAAAACAAACAAACAAAATTGTGTTATAAGCTTCAGTGATATGTTCTGAGTTGAACTTTATGTATATTGTAGCACATTACATGAAGAGACAATTATTTAATACTTAATTGTACCTGTTATAACCATACATTCCATTTATTAACAGTAAATCTATTTCTACACCTACTTAGACTATGGATGGGAAAGTTGGCGATGGCATATTTATCACTGAACTTTATGGCGCTGTTTTCATCCCCAATTAATCAATATCATGTTTCATTTGTATCACTCATTGCTCATTTTCTTTGTTCGTGTAGTCTGTGGAGGGTGATGGGTGGTGGAGTGAGACCTTAGCCTAGGACGATGGGCAGACTAAACAAGAGAGAAATTATGCAGTGTTGACCCATTTTATGACTATACATTTTTACTCTAAATAATTAAATTCAACGTTATTATAATAGTGAAATGTGTTGGTTATTTAAAAACACACAGAAAAGGGGGGGGGGGAATGAAAAAAAAAATAGTTACAGCTGATATGGAACAAAGTAGGTCAACCTTGATCCTACCCAAAACAAAGAGAACCACGTGTTATGTGTTTATGTTGCTTCGCGACCCAATGAGAGTAAAGTCACGTGATATGTCGTAAGCCTACTTCCGTCTGAGCTAGTAAAAAAGGTAAACAGACACAGTGAAACCTAGTAAAGTCGAATGTCTTTGTGTTAGAATTTGTGGACAAATGTACCAAAAGCGATTAAATGAACATCTACATTGTATTATAACCTGTGCATAATTATAACAACAACAGTGAGTAGTCATTTTATTAACACTTTTTTGTAAAAATGATTTGATTTTAATGCGAAGGACAGCGCTTTGAACAGCTGTGATTGTGTAGCAGAAGAGAGTTGCATCAAAGAACGGATAGCGAGCATATTAGCGGGCTGAAGAAAGTTGGTCTTCTTTATACTTTGTTTACTTGATGCTGTTATCTCTTTATGATAGGTACATGCCTATTGCAAAACAACTTAAAGTACGAAATAAATTAAATACAAGTAAAATAATTTAATATTATTTATTATGCAAACAAATAGTCTTAAAAATTATGTAGATAGTAACTAATTTTAGAAAAATATTCATATCCATCATTGATAATTAAATTATTCAATCTATTCCCATGTAATATGTAATTTTTTATGCATCGAATTACTTGTCAGACCCTGACAGTCGGAATATTGCTTTTTATGTATAAAATCATTAAAATAAAATGGCATTAAAATTAAATCATAATGTAATAGAATTTTACAGCAAGAAATGCAAAGGTTGAAATATCTATAATAATTCATCAAAGTCATGGGGAAGTAATATTAAATAAAGTGACATATTTTGCTTTTTGTGATATAGTGATTAGTTATATAAATTCTTGCCTGAACAATTAATCAGGAATGTGGCGAAAATCACATATAATTTTGTAATCGGTTTGAACAGTTTATATATACTACATTAACTTACAGCATAGAAGAGAATTGTATTATCCTCTCAAATGACTATGACTAAATATAATATTTGTTCATCCAAGTAAAATGTGTGTAGACTTGTAAATGATACCATGATTTTTTTTTTACTTTCTCTTTGTGTTTTTCAGATTTGCTATTTATGTTTCATTCATTTTATTGTGGTATTAATTTACATAAGTAACAATATTTGTTATTAAATAATGATTAACATTAAAGTAATGCAAGAACATTCTATACACATAAAACCTTTTTGAAACAAGCTACAGTGTGTTTAAAACCAAAAAAAAAATCTATATTCATACAAATGATCTTAATGATCAGTTGAGTGATACGTTCATTTAAAATCATTTACTATCAAAAGTCATCATACAGCAACTTTTAAAACATAAAATGTAATAACTAAATTTTTAAGTCTTTAAATAAGCACTCTGTTTCTGAAAGTATTGAGTGTTTTTCAGTTGTTAATTATCCTGTAATGAACTTTTTAAAAAAATAGCATTAGTAAACATCATTAGCTGCTTACAAAGAATATCAGCATGTAACTAAGTTTCTCCCTAACCCTGCTTAATTAAACTATTTCTTTGTTTATAGGTCTACCTTTTCCAATTTGTTTAATAATTTATCAACTAACAGTCAGCAAAATTATAATTTTTGTAAACATTTGTAGTACTTTTTTTTTGTTTATACTTTTTCCATTGTAAACACTGTATTAATACTCTCTGCAGTACATTGTTAATTCAGTCATTTACATTCAAATGTATATATATATATGTTTTCTTCATTTTCTTTCGGAAATTTTAAAATTGTTCAGTACAGTATATAAGAAACACTTATAAAGTGCTCGTCATTACTGAGAGAAAAGAATGTGTTACTAAAATCAGGTGTTCAGTCTAAAATATTATTTTTAAAAGTATGTGGATCTGACAGTAAAATGTAATAACCTAAATCTGTTCAGCTTTTTTTATGGTTTACATTTCTGCCACATATGATAAAGCATACATAGAGTATGTAGTGAGGACAAGCATTTTTATATATCAGTGTTGGTCTAATGGGTCACTTACAGAGGTGTACAAGAATGGGGGGGGGTCCAAATTCCCTAGCTTGAGGGGGCCCCCAAAATTTTTTTTTACATTAACTATTAAGTACATTATCTCATGTCATGGTGTCGAATGTCAAAATGCAGGGGCCCCCAAAGAGGCCAAGCCCCTCGGGCCCCCAAATCCCTAGGTTCGGCACTGGAGTTAGATAAGGCTCTGTGATGAGTGTACATACAACACATATAACATGCATTTCAAAAGCTCTTGATCCCTGATAATAGGTGTAACTGTTGTTAATATCTTTTATTATTGTTGGCATCGCCCCTAGTTAATTGTTACATTCTTATAATCATTACTTTTATATTCAATAAAGAAAAAACAACTGTAAATGTTCAGAAGAAATTAATTGTAGTCAAGATTATAACTCTTTTCCTATTTTGAGATTCATTCTGAAAAAAAAAACAAGAAAGGAATGATTGTTCTTGGAATTTGCCCCCCCCCCCAACACATTCCAGTGCATCTAGACTAGAATATTTTTCCTGTTAATAAACTTATGCAGAAACCTTGCAAATTAAACTCTCTGGAAAATGAAAATAAATAATTGTATTTAGTATTAGATGTATCTCCCAGATATTTGAAAATATTGCACTCACACAAAAACAATTTTTTTTATTTTATCAGCAATGAAGTATAATTTCGTCCACAATAATTGGCATAAAATAAAATGTGTAATCATTTAAGTATGTCCACTGTTTATAGCATTGCTGTGATACAAAATTGCCCTATTATAAATATGTATATATAATTGCTAGGGCAGAATGAGATGAATGTATTTGTTCCATTGAGCAGTGTGGTAGTTCTATATATTTACTTTGGTGTGTGGGACAGCTGTGTGGTAGTTCTAATTGTTTACTTTGGTGTGTGGGACAGCTGTGTGGTAGTTCTAATTGTTTACTTTGGTGTGTGGGACAGCTGTGTGTCACTTTTATTTTGTCATTATTGATGTGATCATTGATTACTACATGCCCTGCTGCCACTGCTATTACATAGTTCAGTGTAAACACTAGTGTTATACGGCACTTTTTAAATCTTTGAGTTTTACGTGTTTCCTTATTTCAGTGGTTCTTAAATTGTTGTGGTTAGCGACCCACTGAGTCATATTTCGGTTTTTTTTTGTGGGTTCCACCTTTAAAGAAAGTTAAAGAAGAATAAAAGAGATGAAATGTAAATATTATTGAATATATTCAAAGAAATGTTGGCAACCCACTTCAAATAAGCGCTTTTTGAGAACAATTGCCTCTTCTCATAAACTCTTGATGACAAGTACCAAAATAATTCGTACGTACATGTGCTCCCCTCTTTATTACATTACAACCTTGCGGGTTATCATAAATACACTTTGTGTACAGCTTACATTATGCTCTGTTGTGTATTATAATGGTTTACTGTCATTGGCTAGTATCATACATGCTCCAGTGCAGCTGTACAAGATGGTCGTGTTGTCGTTGTTTCACACAAAGACTTCTGCGACCAGAACTCACTGTTATTTTCACTCAAGGAAGAAAGAGAAAAAAAATCTACTTCCTTGCTTTGCAATCGATTTTCACCCCAGCTCTGGATGACGTCATATCTGATAAATGGTATCACTTTAGCCTCGTAGTTTTTAATCACAGACATTTCTTCTTCCGTTTTTCTCATTTCACGGTTTGTCCTGTGATGAAGTCATTCATATATTTTACACCATTTGTTAATTGTCTCTTGACATTTAATAACGTTGTAAATGTTTTTTTTTTAGTTCTGCATCTTATTATATTGCATAAGGTCTGTGTATATATTGCAATGTTTATTTCGTAAGTGAAGTTGGTCGTGTGTATCTGTAACCAGCCGTTCTACTCTACAAATGTTTACAAACATTGGAATTAAAAATCCAGAAACTCACTTTATTAAACCCTAAAATGTTTTCCATCCCTCTGTGAATAACGTACAACACCCACCCCCTTTTTTTCCCTCATGTCCCGTGTAGCGGTATTTAGCAGGGGTGGTCCAATGTGGCTCGGCTTGTGGCTCTTTGATGGGTTTTGTGCGGCTTTCAATGAGTCATTACTTCACTAAAACTTCATAACTGGACTATGGTGTGTGCGGCCCTTTGGAAGTATTTTTTTTTACAACTGGGGCTCTCATCGACCCCCCCCCCTTGTAGCTCTACCGCTCATCCAAGAGCCCGCAAACTGGCACGTAATCATATTTCTGCCTGTGTGTCAAGTCTTGTTATAGAACACAACAGAAGGGAGTGGGTGGTCCCCCCTTTAGAGGCTTCCCCTTGGGTTAAACTTGATGGCAGAATTCATAGTCCGTCCCCTGATACAACTTGTGTTGTTGTTTACGTCAGTTGTTGCTGGGTACAAAATAAATGTGTATCGTAATGAACGTATCTCGGGAATGCCGTTGCATTAATTTAAGTCTTCCGTGGTTCCGGTAAATTATGTGATCGAGACAACGTTGTTGTTTGTTTATTTCAACTTCCCCGTTGTAAACAAAGTCAAGGCAGAAAATGAAGGTATCGCAGTGAATGGGGTCAAGTGCATTGAAAAGTGTTGGTCGATTTGTTTGTGGTTTGATTTGTTTGTCATTAGTGTTGACCTGTCGCGACTTTTGTTACTTTCGTTATCACATTCCCTCGTTCAGTGGTTCTCAGGGTTTTTTTCACATTCCCGTTCAGTGGCTCTGACATCGTTGTCACATACTCCCAATCAGTGGCTCTCACAGTGTTGTCACATACTCCATTCAGTGGCTCTCACAGTGTTGTCACATACTCCCGTTCAGTAGCTCTCACAGTGTTGTCACATACTCCCATTCACTGGCTCTCACATCGTTGTCACATACTCCCGTTCAGTAGCTCTCACAGTGTTGTCACATACTCCATTCGGTGGCTCTCACAGTGTTGTCACATACTCCCATTCAGTGGCTCTCACAGTGTTGTCACATTCTGCAGTTTAGCGGCTCTCGCAGAGCTGAACACACCATCACTGTTTAGGAACACATTGAACAAACATTCATCACTTGTAATTATTCCGTCATCATTTGTAACAAAGTGATTGTGTGTGTGTGTTAAATCATTTCTACATGAGGAACTTAATTGTCTTAAATGATCCCTTGGGTTTTGACGAGTTTTGTGAAAAATCTCATTTGTCTCATTATTGTGAGGTTTTCTGATGACATGAAGGAACATAATTGGATGAACTTAAATGTATCCTACATTGACCTACATTATATCTGTGACCCAGATCACGTTAGGTTGATCAGCCCTCTCTTCCCCCCCCCCTCCACAGTTGTTCAGACACCAGGAATCAAAATTATACTGGTGTTGTCTGTGAATAATTTGACCACATTCTCTGAATCAATCCGTTTAACCATAAACAATAGCAACATATATTCTTTCTTTAAGACATATTGATTGACATGTGACTACTACGTCACTGTCTACTTGGGCAGTTTATTTATTACACTTAGAATGAACATATTGTATAATGGGCAGTTGTCAATTAGTAGTAGCTGCCAAATTGGTAAAAGATTTTAGGTTTTTGTGTATGTCATTGTATTAAACGTTGAATCCGGCTTTAACCCCCAAAGCCCGAAAAAAAACAAAAAACGCACAAACTGGCGGCTGAAAGAGCAGTCAATCTGGCAACACTGCACACTATCAGCACAGACCTTTATAGTACAACGCCCAAGTGTAACATCACAATTGTCGTCTGTACCCCCGACAATCTGTTGTTGTATTTACATGTGTGTATCTCTTGATGCTACTAATAAAAGTGTTTCTTTTTTTTTCGTTTCCCCTATATCACCATGGTAAGAGGGGAGGGTATGTTCGATTGGCATTCAAGTTTTGATAATCTGTGTACATTGTGATGGGTTGGGGTGAGTGGGGGGGGGGGTTATGACAACAGGCACCGCGACGACGAGTACTGTTTGCAACTGTTTCTATCAATATTGGTTTTCTCTGTCTCCCTGGTCTGAGACTGTGAGGTCCAAGTATCAGGGACGTACTGTGGCCGTTGTTTGTCAGTGTGTGTGGGGGGGGGGGGGGACATGAAAAAAAAAACAAACTCACCAGTTATGAAACAAATGCCCCCCCCCCCCGGTTGTGAATTAAAAACAACAACAACAACAATTATTGGCTTTATCTTAGTGGTCCCGAGTTCGATCTCCTTGTAAGAGCCGTGAGCATTTTTCATCAAGTCAGGGTGAACGTTCACTGAAAGAGAAGGACTTCAAATACAGTCACATAGTGGTTTATATAGGTTCTAAGGGATAACTGTCTGATCACTACAGGGTCTTCACAGATCAAGAATACGTTTCACAGTAACCAGCAAAAGGTTAGTGCCATTTTTGGCACGGGAAGTGGGCGGCATTTTTTAGTCTGCCCCAGGCGCCGCTAACAAACAACAGGGAAGTGGCGGTGATGACATAAAAAAACACATGTTTCTCCTAAATGTTGAAACAAAACAAATGTATAGATTTAACAATTGTTGCTATGAATGAATAGACTGAATTAATGGGAGATGTGCTGGTAAATAAACAAATGGCAAGGTAAGGACACACACCGTGGGGGGTTGCCACCTAGCGGGAATATTTAGTCAATGAGTTGCCCCCCCCCACCCCCCGGTTGAAAATAAACTGGACAGATTATTGATTTTTATATGTCACTCCCACCTTACGCCACATCACCAGACACCACGCTGTATCACCTTACACCATATCAACGTACATCACGCTGTACCACTTTCCTCCACCCTGTACCACCTTACAGCACACTATACCATCCTACACCATACTGTACCACCTTACACCACACTGTACTACCTTACACCGCACTGTACCACATTACACCACACTGTACCACCTCACACCATACTGTACCACCTCACACCATACTGTACCACCTTACA